>JAHDVE020009951.1:0-159727 GCA_022606495.2 Halesus radiatus | reverse complement strand
CCTAATGAGAAACGAATTGTGTCAATAATAGTATAAATTTCGGTAGACTTTCTATGAATATCAGTAGATCGATAGATTTTAAATAAAATGGCATCACTAGTTCGGGATTCGTAGTTGGAACGTTGGCTGATCGTGTAGTTGCCCGATTTATAATCACTACATGCTCGGCCAACGGACCTCGGACGTTGGGCAATTGTGTGGTCGTAGCATAAAGAGGCTGCCGATTGTTGAGAGCAAGGATCAGTTGTCATCAGAAGAAGAATGGTATCATTAAGGAGAAATGGCTTTACGAAAATTCTATGCTTATTCCAAGTAAGCAAGTAAAACTAGAAATATTGTTATCACAGTTCTTTTGATACATTTAATAGTCTAATTAAATCGCACTGCTTTATTCACACTGAGACAGCAATCTCATTTAATTTTCCCGCCTTGCAACAGCTAGGTTACTGTTCCAAGTTAACTTCACTAAAGTAATTCTCCACTTTATTACGGAGACTTAGTGGTATGAATTCAAACAATGGAAACTATTCTCGTTTTGAAAGTTATGAGGATTTATTCATGTTTTAAAGAAATACGGTAATTTAAAAGTATTGTAGTAGGTGGTGTTTCAAAATTAAACGAATTAATGCAATTTATTATTATTTATGTCAGTTTAGGTAAATCTTTCTGTTGTGATTTGAAAACTTTTATTGTTTTTTTTCTAGTACCGCCACGGCATCTTACCACTGGGGCTTATGGTTCAAACCTGTTCTACTACACAGGTAAACATTTTATTTTGATACCCGGAGACTTATTACCGTTCTTTTTAAGGAATATTCCTTATCTTTTTCCTTAGGCTTAAATACTTCTTGATTAACTGCGGAATTCCGGTGAGACATAGTAAAAAGATCCTAAATCGGTTTTTAAGAGATTATTTGAAAACACAAATTGATGAAATATCAAGTGACATAAGATTTGGAACCAAAACTTTTAAAAACAATTACATTATATTATAAATCATTTTAAGACATTTTTATTTTAATTTTAAACACAATAAATAAGCCCTTTACGCCTTTCATTTTTGACTCCAATCCAAAACATTTTCCGTTCCTTGAGTGTGAGTTCAGAACGAGTGAATCCGGATTTGCGAACTCGGAGTGAGTCTAACGCTTTCGGAATCGAATTCATTGGACTCGGCCGATCGTACCGACTCTCCTCAATTCCACGCTTGTCGTTATTTGTCGAAAATGTCTAGATTTATTTAATGTTTATTAACTAATTATGTTTAAAGTAAATAATAACGTAATTGGTTTCAGGACTGAGCATTACAAACACTCGCTTGTACCTAGATATATGTACGGCCTCCATGGTCGAGGGGTAAGGCTCTCGACTACGAATCCGAAGGTCGCGGGTTCAAATCCCGGCGTGCGCAAGTAATTTTTATTTAATTAATTTGTGTTGTTTCACAATGAATTGATTTAAAAATAATATATGGTATATTTGCACACGTTCCAGGGTGGAAGATACTCTCAGTATCGCCCTGGTGAAAGACCACCATTCAGAATTGAAACTTTGCTTGAAATGGCTTTTAGCCGTGTTTGGTGACCAGATCTGAATAGCCAGGTATTTCCCTTTTCCCCACCTTCCTCTCCCCCTTCTCCTTCCCCTCCCCAATACCTTCAGCCTCACAACATTCCCCAATTGGGAATGCCATAGTCTCACTGGCTCCAGACGGTTGGGAGCAGTTTGGGACTCTTGTACGGTATTCATATAAAAAAAAAGATAAAATGCGGATACATTAGCGGATCTATTTAACAGCACGGAAGGTAAGTAAAGGAAGGCTATACTATCATATCTCTTCAAACAATATTATTTTAATTCATGTTTTATATGTACGCGTATCTTTAAATTTTATATGCTTCTTGAATTTTCGTTATTTATGGTATATACTCTCTGATGTTATTGTATAACCTAATGCCAAATTTAATGGTTACCTTTTAAAATAATTTTTGCTATTTTCGTTTGCTTTCACTCAACTGTGACATGTAACTACTATTTATGATATTTTCATACCTGTTGATATTAAATAAATAAATATTATTAATAATATTTTTAATTTTAAAAAGCTGTGTATAATTTCTGTAATAACTACCAAATATAACTATCGACTTTAGAAACATGTATCGTGCAAAGAATGTCACTCTTCTTACAGCCAGCCAAAGCAATTCTGTAGGTAAGTGACATATACAAAATGAAACACAAGCCAAGAGAAAGAAACAGAAGATCATTATTATGGGATTAGTTTTCCTCTTACAGAGTAAAATGAAGTGATCTGTAGGAGGTCACCGACCGCACGCATCCGAGCATTCTACAAATCTATCAACTATCTCGCCATTTCTCCGCAGTGATAGGCAGAGAGGACGGACCGCCAAACAACTCGATATTAGCATACACTTCTTGCTTCATTCATATTCATATATCACCTCATACATTCTCTTCTGTTATTACAACTTCTGGTTTGGCCCGACTCAAGTTTTTTTTTTTTATAACTTTTTTTTTTATTTCTTGTAAGTTGCATCACAAGTATCTTACAAAAAAGTTAATTAAAGAGTATTCTTGATAGTGTATAACTTATCAGAGAAGAGAAGTTCTTGTGTTTGATAAGGGAGCCACGATTCTTAATTCGTTAGGTACATAATATTTAATTTGTTTCAATTTTTAATGAAATGTTGTGTATGAAATATTTACATATGTTTTTTTTTTTTTTAAAGAAGACTTTAATTTTATTTATTTGTTCCGATTAGTCATTAATACAGCGCATTTCAGTGGTTAGGTTATTGTAATTTTTTATGGCTTGATAAATATAATGGTTTTGCGTTTGAATTGTTTTAAAAATAGGTGTTTTAAATTGATTTCCATTTCTCATAAGATTGTAATATTCCTGATTTTTTCTCTTTACACATTTTTATAATAGAAACTTGCTTAAATATATTTTCTACATTTGGTACTGGAAATAGTGTGAAAAGAGATTTCGCGGAGAAGATGGAATTTTTATTAATTTTAATTTGATTCACTTGATCGTGACATGTCTTCCTCGGGCGTCCCCAGCTTCTTCCTAAAATTCAAATTCGCGTCACATATTCTTCTTACACTCCTTTATTCGTTAATTTCTTAATATTACTCATTAACCTTACAGCTTTGCATTCTTTATGAATCTCAACATTTTTCACAAGATCATACATTGTTTTACATTCGCCTCAAAGATCTCATTTCTACAGCATTCAGTCTACTTTCATCCTTCCTCTACCAGTTCCATCGCTCACTGCTTTACATCATGGTTGGTATCAGGTATTAGCACTCCATTGTGGACTGCTAGCTTCACTTCTTTGGACAACTATTCGTTAGCGCCAACCGCGTTCAGTGAATTTCCTGCATTCACCATTTTTTTCAATATCAGTTACACTTCCCGAATACAAAAACCCGTTAAAATGTTCATCATTCACAAATATATTGCAAGACTAGAAAAAATGTTAAATCGAAAGAAACGATCTTAAAGAATCTTAGAAAAATGTAGCTATTTTAGATCTACAATAATGTGTCATATTGAGATGAAAAAATAACACGTTATCACCTGTGAATGAACTTGCGCGAACTCAAAAATGTTTTAACACGACTCCCTAAAAAAGGCCCAACATATTAAATACGTGAACGTTTTTCATTTGGAATCCAAAAAAGCCGGGAATGTAATTTAAGTGTTTACTTTTATCCGGTCACGCTTTTGTGTCGCCCGAAGCCCGGAGAATTGTTTTCCGGAATAAAATAACTTAGACATTTTCATGAATTTCACGGGAATATTGAATTTACAAAACGTTTTGTGTTAGTTTTTGCGGAGATATTTTTTTCCCCATTACGAAAGAGCTTTTTTCTCCCATTAAAAAGAAGAATTTTATGTTTGAGGAGAATCAATATTTGCAAACGCCTTTTTATGCTGCTCAAGTCCCCTTCTTCCGTTCAAAGTGGCCGTTTTTCAACAAACAGATTATAAAACTCGAGAATTCTTTTTACAAATCGGTTTTCAAAGGCCTTTGAGAGTGGAGTATCATAATTTGTTCGAGATTTATTTTCCTACTTTTAAAGCGTTCTTCAAAATTTAAGCATCCAAGATGACTTAAACAGAATATGCATCCCGTCGGTGGATGGCTAACATCTGGGACAAGTCAGAACTACACTCGTTCTCGTCAAGTAAGCTTCGAAACCGTCGCGTCGGATCTCCGACGGTATTCCTCTACAAAGTCGATCTTCATTCTTCCCCGGGATTATCAGTTAGGTGATCTTCAGCATGTCTCTCCTCATGATGGGATCAAGCCATTAGTCATATCACGAGTGGCATAATTACTAACAAAGTTAAGGCAATCACCATCATTAGAATATGGTATTATCGGATGGGGCAGTGCTAATAAGCACTAAAAAAATGACATTTGACACCGTTAACCATAGAACTCTCTTAAAGAAACTATCCAACATTGGAATTAAAGATAATTATGTTATTAAAAAACTACATACTGAATCGCCAACAATGCACAAAAATTGGAGCGTGCTTGAGCAATTTTGATCTTGTTAAACATGGTGTGCCACAAGGAACTGTATTAGGGCCTCTACTCTTTCTGGTATATATAAATGACCTATGTAACATTGCTATACCTGGTAAAATTTTCTCGTTTGCTGACGATACTGCAATAACAGTTCAAGGAAAAACATGGTATGATACAACCAATAAAGCTAACAAATGTATTGCTATTATCAAAGAGTGGCTATATAGAAACCTTCTTACTTGAAATTATGATGAAACTCTTTTCATCCCTTTTTATAATACTCAAAAGTCAGCTCCTAAAACTAACCCTAAAAAGAATCAATAAACCCGCAAATAATTTTCTATGTTGCCTCTAAAATTATGATATTTTTTTTCATATCATATGCGAGTACATCATAATTTAAAACAAAACTAAATAAAATACTTCTCATCCGTACTAGATACTTACTAAACTTTTAATTTAAAAAATATATATCATTCAGTTTGGATGGGTATTTTAGCCTTAAATCCAAAATTATGTTTTGTATGAATCAGACCGCGCAGCCGTTCCTATTTCTTACTTAAATCACCTTTATTTAACATTTCGGGCTTTTGGCACAGCTTTATAAAAATCGTAATTTCGTTAAATCGGTTAATTCAATACCATTAATTCGACAAGTTACTCACTGACAATTGAACAAAACTCGATATTACCAACTATATCAAGTTTTTTTTACGCCAAAATCGATATTTTAAAAGAATGTCATTCGCTGAATGACAGCCTTCACCCGAGAGAACCGGAATCGTAGTTACGAGACTATACAATACTAATTTACCACCCCAGCCACGAGCACTCCTTTCCTGGTGAGACCGGCACACCATGGGGCACTGTTTTGTTAGGACTTAGAACACGTACTTTGTTGATAGGAAGGAGGTTGGAGATTAATCAACCGGTATACATGGCGACCCAATAAGTCATGTTTGGAAATTAGGACAGGTAGGAATAAAGGAATTGTCTGAGCGTTGATTTGAGTTGATTGAAGCCTCAAGCTTCTGTCTTAGTCTTTTATTATAGTCTCTTCTCGCCTCTTCTTCCTCCTTCTTAGTTATCTTTTATTGTATCTACTTATTGTACGCCTTTCGTGCTCTTCTTGGCTCTTCTTGGCTCTTCTAGTCTCTTGTAGCCTCTTACTAGATCTTATTGTCTGTTATAGTCTTTTATTTCCCTTTAATGAAGAGAACCGGAATCAGAGTTGAGCAAAAGTCTTTAAGCCTAAAGATGAGGAAAATACCTTATCCTAAAAATGAACCGAAATTAGGCCCAGATCATCTTATTCTTCAATGCCATCCAGCATTCAACTTGAACGTGGGCCTCCCCAAAATATACGTTTTCCGATTTTTAGCATCAAGCAGGCGGTTCTCTAAAGGTCATCAACCCATCTCATCTGTGGGTGAGCTTTGCATAATCAATAGGCATCTGCTTATCGTGCTGCGTATCTAGCATGGGTTTACTGCCATAGTTTGGCCACTTTGAGGGAATGCCACAAAACAGGACACAGGAAATCATGATCAAGTGAGTGCTCCGGTGTAAGCGACTCAGAAGCAGATCTAGGAACACGTAAGCCGACTGCGAGGAGAAGGATGGAGTGGGATTGGAAGGCTATTTATCTAGGAGGCTAAATCCCACCCGGGGTGGATGGAGTCTAGTAAATTGTGAAACGTAGCGTCGCGGCTTGTTGAACAGCAGAAAAAACTTAATTAATTAAAAAGCTTTCTATGTTTTCTTTGTTTTGTACCTTGGGTTATTTGACTGTGGTAAAGCGCTCTTCAGATGGTCGACAATTTAAAAAAAAAAAATTTTTAGAACCATTGTCCAAATAAATAGATTACGAGTACATAATACGAAATGAAATGAACAAGAGTTACTGAAAAATAACAGCAAATACGTAATACAAAAATGAAACAATTACTAATATAGGACAAAAATATATTTAATAAAACTGATCAAAAATACATAGTGGGTATTTATATATACAAAATAGAATAAGACAGAACATAACATAGAACAAAGAAAAAATGAGATAGCATGAAATAGAAAGCTGACATAATAACAGAGAGAAAGAGACAGAAGTTTACATAATGGAATACCAAGGAATACCTGAACAGGTGATTATGGGATACTGGAAAATTTTACGAGATTATAGGAAATACACCTAAAATTGGGCTATTGGACACATTTAGTTGATTATTAAGAATTTTATTTTTGGTTTTAACTGCTTTCTTTATTTCGAGTGATTCTAAATTATTTAATCTGTTTTCATGGCCATTTCTACAAAGAATATTAGCACCGGTGCTTGAATGAAGGTATGATCTTTATCAATAAGGTGATTGGCGAATTCTGGAAAACCGTTATTATTTTTATTAAATATGTCTAACCACAAAGTGACTGCTTTCTAAAAAAAAAACTAAAATATTTATTTGAGAGAACATTCAAGTCAATACTTGAACAAGGTTTTCGTAGAGTCCATGATTTGAGACATTCTAAATGATAATCTTCGTGGTTTAATTTCGTAAAGCCTCACAAAAATCATTTAGATTCTTACCAAGTCCCTCACTTGCGTTAACAAGTCTCAACACTCCGGACAGTGGAAAATGGTACCCATAATTAGCAGAGTGTTGATTGAGGAAAAGCAATTCACTGTTGAGTCTACGGCGAGGAATGTTGCAACAAAGAATTCTATTCGATAATACAATTAATTATTTTGAAAATGCAATTTAGATCAAAGTCTTTGGTACGCTTTTCTAATGAAGAAACGTTTATGGTTTATTCAATATGTAAACACAATTTCAGTCATTTCTCAAGCAACTTAATATGAAAGGGAGATCCTCGATAGTTCCAATGCAAGCATGATGGATAATTATTTATCAGTTTTCATTATGTTTATTTCGTTAAACTCAATTTAAAAATTATGTTTATTTTTATTTTTTATTTTAGTGAAAACTTAATTTAATCATGTTGTTATTAAGTTCTGCAATTATTTTAATTTGTTATTATTATGACAACTATTTCGGCGTTAAAAGCCATTTTCAATCTGTGGCTTGGCCACTTAATAATAACATTATTAAATTTGATTAAACTCAAACAAAAAACAACGAATAACCAGAGTGCATTATACTTACACTCTGTGCAGGGTATGAAAAATACCGATGACAAATCACTTAACAGAAGTATCAGAGATTATTACCAATATGTCATTAGTATTACAGTCAGTGGCACAAATATTAGTAATTATGGCTACTGACTGTTAAGATCAACAACAGTATGTTTTTCAAAGCACGCAAATATTGTAGAAGTGTTTTTTTTTATTGTGCTTATTTATTCACATTCGTAAATCTGGCTATACGTTTTGACATAGTCAGTCAGTGTTTGGTCACCAACCCTTCAACTTCCCATTGCCTTCCCTTCCACCCCTCTGTCTTTAGTTTCATGACATAAGCCAATCGGAGATGCCATAGTCCAACACGCTTCGGGCACTTGGGATTTAACCAATGTTTTTATGTAAAACTTCAACTTTTCAAAATTATTGTTATTGATATCTTTTCAAAAATTAATATTGCAACGAAGTGTGAAGTTTTGATAAGTTTATTCTATTTTAAACACACAAACATTATTATTCAACTTATTGAAGTTTAAAAAATTCATTGTAATATTTAATCATTGAAGAGGATAATATTAATATAACCTTAATGACACTGTAAGTATCTTGGAAAACTGAACTTGTAAAATTAGTCAATAGATGTCTCATATAAGTAAAAATAGGATATGTATATCCGAGCTGTATTCCGATTGCAATTGTGTTCGGGAAGAACTTTATAATCATCGTAAAGATAGCAGCCAATAATATGGGATTCAAAATAAATGATAATATTGACAAGTCTTGAACTTGAAGTATGATATCAATGAATATGGCTTAAATTGAACTGGTCTCATCAGCTTATTCGGTAAAGCGGTTGTCCCGGTAAGACAGATGCGACTGATGCCTTTTTTTCGGTTTCGTGTTTCATTTAGGATATATTAATATTATTTTCAATGATTAAAAAATATTATTATTGACGTTGGGATGGTTTACGCATGTCGTGGGTCGTGGTCGCTGGAGTGAAGAATCTTTATTAATTGTTTTTGTATTTAATTCGTAATACTATTTTTTTTTTAAATTTAATAAATCAAATTTAATAATGTTATTATTAAGTTCTGCAAGTATTTTTAATTTTATTATTGTGACAGCTGTTTCGGCGTTTACTAAACTGTGGTTAATCCACATTGTGACCGCTTATTTATATGATTTTATTCACTCTCACCCCTTTCCAATTTGGACGAGTTTTAAAAAAAAATATATTATCGGTAAAACCGATTTAGTTAGAAAACAATTAATTTTCTGAATTCTGTGAGGTTTTCACATTTATAATGTGTTTCCTCGTATTTATCTGACAATGTTCTCTTAATTAATTTATTTAAATGTGTTGTATTGTTTTGATAACGTGTACATGCTGAGAAGCGGTGAATATATAATTTTTCATACTTTATTAATTAATATTTTATTAGGTTAATGTGAAAAATAAAAAATAAATATTTTATCAGTACAGAAACCCAAACATTAAATGAAATCATAAATAAAATAAAAAATAATAATCTAACACAGTTAGAAAAATAAATCATTATGTTTTTAAAAACCCGTTCAAAAAAGAAAGGGATGGGAGTAAATAAAATCATATAAATAAGTCGTCACAATGTGGGTTAACCACAGTATGAAAATGACCTCAAACGCCGAAACAGCTGTCACATTAATAAAAACTAAAAATACTTGCAGAACTTAATAATAACATTAAATTTGATTTACAGTAAATTTAAAAAATAAAATAAAGAATCTTTACCATTCGGCCACGGAGATCGTCAAGTTAACGCATTTAACATCGAGATGAAGATGCTATAAATAATGAAGCATTATCGCCAGTCTCTGAGCATTGCAACACCAGTTTTCGTAATATCACAACAACTCTTGACAGTTGCGGCCGCCTCAACCTAAATGACAGCATTTGAACATTATGCTCAGTGCTGTCATTCGGAATTCACGTGATTAATATTGAAAAATGAAAAGATTAATATTCATTCAAATTATTCGTAATTCTTCATTTTGACATTCTTAATCGTTATTTACGTGAGTGAAATAAAATTTTCCTATTTTTTTGAATATTAAGAGATTGATTAATGCCCGGTCATTTTCCCACGGGGAAATAAATGGAAAATAAATTGAATGGGTGTTCCGAGTACTCTGGGGACTTCTCAAAAAAAAAACTAATATCTTCACTAGAGATTGTAATTCAAGTAATTTCCATTAACCCTACAAAAAGCGTGGCTACCGTCTTCTCATGAAGAATTTCTAAACGCCCCCCTAACATAATACTGTTTGGAGAAAAGTTTTCATGGGAAAAATTAGTCAAATACCTAGGATTAATACTAGATTCCAAATTAACGTGGGGAAACACATAAACGAAAAAATAAAATAAGCTAATAAGGCAATAGCCGCTCTGTACCCTATGTTAAATGAAATAGTCAACTGTCAGCAGACAATAAATTACTCTTTTACAAGACGACCATAAGGACGGGCTTTACTTACGCTGCTCCCATTTGGGGATACGCAGCTCACCAACACAATAAAAAACTACAAAACCTGCAAAACAAAGCCATTCGATTAGCATTGAATGCGCCTAAGTGGATCAGGGTTAACACTCTACACAATGACACAAACATTCCTCTGATAAAGACAGCGAGAATTAAATATTTAAATACAAGAAACCTAAATCAATCCTGTAAGGAGTAAAATCCTGCCCCTAAATTGCATCATTGTAATTAAGTTTCAATTCATCTACTCACCATCAACAATAAAAAATTCAAAAGTAATGAATCATTAAATAATCATTTTTAATTATGCTAGAGTCAGAAAACTTTTAGTTTGGAACTCTGTATACCAATCTAATCAAAATCAAAAAATCAAATCTATTTAAGTTGTCATATTGTTAGTTCGTATTTCCAGACGCTGTTTAATACGATCTTAATGGCTCATTACCCTTGAACCTCCGAATTATTCCAACTTTGCATATTCAATTATAATTATATCTCGCCTCTAATTGAGTCGTCTGCTCACAGTATCTAAGAACACATATATACTACGACGATAAGCGTAACGTATTCGCGCATGCACGACCAGCATCAGCCGAGAATATTTTGATGGACTGGTGGCCGCTCTGACGTCTGCGCCTGCGCAGTTAGTATGAACACACATTAGACGCAGATATTGCTAAAACCGAGAAGATGGATAACGATAAATTGATTGATTTGATCAGGGAAATTAGGTTTTAAAATAATAATAAATATGGAAATAGGATTATAACATGTTAAAACATGTTGTGGAGGATGCCATCGCTTAGTTGACAGCCGAACTCGCGTCTGTGCTATGTCTGAGCCGTGCTGCAAGGTGTAATGTGATTACTCGTGTCTGTGATGTGCCTGTATTGTATTGTTCTGCTCTGCCCATTGCTAATAGACGTGAATAGACCTTTAAGGTATGAGAAGAGTAAAGACAGGGGCGCCGCATTCTTAAGAGCAACGTGTGCAGCGCACACGGGCAACTGAACCAAAGGGCGGCTACTCGAATTTACCTCTTTTCATGGTCCGACGTATTTAACGATTTTTTATTAACCCATTATATGAAATATCAACAAGGCTAAGAAAATATAAGCTCTGAAGCTGCCGATGGCTTAAGCTTTGTTGTTTTCGTTTTTATTAGCGCGAATACTAAATAACGTAAATTGAATTAGGAATTTTATCAATAATTGCATTAAGTAGAGCAAAACTTGGCTTAAGGAATTACCAGAACAAGAACTGAGTACTATTCTCAAAAAAACGTCATAGAAATGACTGGAAAGACCCTACCCTAACCTTGAAGTTGAAATATAGAAGTCGCTGAAACCCCTTTGTGCAAAACCTGGTCCGCCTCACCACAGGATCTCTTAGTGAGGAGGACTATGAAAAAATTCTAAAATATTTATGTATTTTTAATATTTATACTTTACCTTATATAAAAAATAAAAATAAAAGTAAAAAAAAATTATAATAAATAATAATTACAAATTAAAAAAAAAATATTACAAATTTAAAATAATAATAATTTAAAAAGTTGGCATATTGGATGACTTCTAGAAGATTCCACAACGAGAAAGTAGCTTAACACACGTGTTAAGAAAATAATCCAGCCACTCAGAAGACAAAGTCTTGAATTTGAAATATGATATCGATCAAGATGACATAAATTGTCCCGGTTGTCATGGGTCCTGGGTTCGAGTCCCAGATGCGACTGATATCTTTTTATCATTGAAGAAAATAATATTAACATAACCTAAATGATAGATGAAACCGGACAAAAAGACAGAAACTAAACAGATTTCAGTCGCATTGCCCCGGATAGGCTGAGGACCTGGGTTCGTGTCCCAGATGCCACTGAAATCTTTTTAGTTTCTGTCCTTTTGTCCGGTCTCATCTTTCATTTAGGTTATGTTCATATTTTTTTCTTCAATGTTTAAATATTACAATGAGGTTTTTAAATCTCAATAAAAATAATTAATAATTAAAATTGATATCTTTTTATTTTCTGTTGTTTTTTCGGTTTCATGGTTCATTTAGGCTATGTTAATCTTCTTCAAAGTTAAAATATTCAACTCTTTAACATTTCATAGATATCATAGCTTTCTAAAGAGATAAGTTTTCAGTTTCGTTAAATAATCCCGTCGAGTATTATCCCTTTGTAGTACCATTCGATTATCCTTGTATTTTCGTACATTTCTTCATAAAACTAAATGCAAAATATGCAATACTTTCTAAGTTATTCAAAAAATTCGTTTTATCTCTAACACCAAACATTGCAAATTCCCCCTTTTAAAGAATCCCAAACACCTAAGATAGTTCTTGAAACGAAATAATAGTAATCATTGAAGAAGATAATATTAACACATCCCAAATGAACCACGAAACCGAAAAAACAACAGAAATTAAAAAGATTTCAGTCGCATCTGGGACTCGAACCCAGGACCTCTACCTATCCGGGGTAACCGCTTAACCAACTTAGCTAATGAGACCAGTTCAATTTACGCCATTTACACCGATATCATACTTGTTAAGATTTGTTAATATTATCCTCCATTTTTATAAATCCCATATTATTGGCTGCTATCCTTATGATGATTGCAAAGTTTCATCCCGAACTCAATTGCAATCGGAATTATTAACACATCCCAAATGAACCACGAAACCGAAAAAACAACAGAAATTAAAAAGATTTCAGTCGCATCTGGGACTCGAACCCAGGACCTCTACCTATCCGGGTAACCGCTTAACCAACATAGCTAATGAGAAGAGTTCAATTTACGCCATTTACACCAATATCATACTTCAAGTTCAAGATTTGTTAATATTATCCTCCATTTTTATAAATCCCATATTATTGGCTGCTATCCTTATTATGATTGCAAAGTTTCATCCCGAACTCAATTGCAATCGGAATTATTAACACATCCCAAATGAACCACGAAACCGAAAAAACAACAGAAATTAAAAAGATTTCAGTCGCATCTGGGACTCGAACCCAGGACTTCTACCTATCCGGGGTAACCGCTTAACCAACTTAGCTAATGAGACCAGTTCAATTTACGCCATTTACACCGATATCATACTTGTTAAGATTTGTTAATATTATCCTCCATTTTTATAAATCCCATATTATTGGCTGCTATCCTTATGATGATTGCAAAGTTTCATCCCGAACTCAATTGCAATCGGAATTATTAACACATCCCAAGTGAACCACGAAACCGAAAAAACAACAAAAATTAAAAAGATTTCAGTCGCATCTGGGACTCAAACCCAGGACTTCTACCTATCCGGGGTAACCGCTTAACCAACTTAGCTAATGAGACCAGTTCAATTTACGCCATTTACACCGATATCATACTTGTTAAGATTTGTTAATATTATCCTCCATTTTTATAAATCCCATATTATTGGCTGCTATCCTTATTATGATTGCAAAGTTTCATCCCGAACTCAATTGCAATCGGAATTATTAACACATCCCAAATGAACCACGAAACCGAAAAAACAACGGAAAATTAAAAAGATTTCAGTCGCATCTGGGACTCGAACCCAGGACTTCTACCTATCCGGGGTAACCGCTTAACCAACTTAGCTAATGAGACCAGTTCAATTTACGCCATTTACACCGATACCATACTTGTTAAGATTTGTTAATATTATCCTCCATTTTTATAAATCCCATATTATTAGATGCGACTGAATTCTTCAATGATTAAATATTACAATGAGGTTTACAAACTTCAATAAGTTATAAAAAATAAATTGAAATAATAGTAGTCAAGATGTTTACTTTTTTAAGATCCTAATATCCTGAGATTTTGTTACATTCTTTATTACGTCATCCGTTTCAACGGTATAATTAAAATCGAATCAGAGGTTTGATTTTATTTTCTAAATTTCGCTCTCTTACATATTTTATGGTTTTGAAATTAGGATAATTTAGAATTATTTAGATTTAATGTTTTGGTTTTTTTGATCTGACTGTCCTGAACTGGAAAAATTATCCCGGATTTAGTATATTAATTGTTTTTGTGTTTAATTCGTAGAATCCCATTTATTTATTTTTTATTTAATGAAAATCAAATTTTACTATTGTGAGAGCTGTTTCGGCGTTTAAGTCCATTTTCAAACTGTGTGATTTTATTTACTCCCACTCCTTTTAAATTTGGATGGGTAATGATTTATTATCGGTAAAACCGATTTATTTAGAAAATAATTAAAAATCTGAAGTCTGTGAGGTTTTCAAATTTATGGCTCGTATTTAACTTAAAATCTTTTCATAATTGATTTATATAAATGTGTTGTATTTTTTTGATAATGTGAACATTCTGAGAAGCGGTGAATATATAATTTACCTTACTTTATTAATTAATGTTATGGATCATTAGTTCGTTTGTTAATTTCTAATTGTTCAAGTAAATTTAGTCTTAGGCCCTTTCTTTCTATATGTAAGGGTTTAGGTTTGTTGTTGTCAAGCGCGACGTGATTATTTACTAAAAGTTGTTGTGCGAATTTTGAAGAAGTGCGTTTATTTTTATAACATCTTATATGTTGTTTGAATCTAGTTGAGAAACCCCTTCTCGTCTGCCCGATATAGGTAGCGTTGCAGTCGGCGTAGTCACATTTTAATTCGTATATGCCACTATTATTAAGTTCAGGATATTTTCTTTTTGAGTTTTTTAGGCTTGTTCCTATATTATTATTGGTTTTAAAAGCTGTATTTAAACCACATTTTTGATTTCTTTTGCAATTTTTACAGATATTGGACCTAGAAATACCAGACATTCAAATTTTCTAGTTTATTATTGTGTACCGGATATATTAAATTGATTTCATTTTTATATTTCTTGCTTTTTTATAATTTTTTCAATGTTATTTGCCTCATAGCCGTTATTAACCACGATTGTTTTTATTGTTTCCATTTTTTAATGAAAAAAATTCTTCAGTGACTGTAAATCTATTTATTTTTAATCTGTGTTTATTTTCTTTTTAGTAAAATCAAAAAAAAATCTCAAGGAAAAACCTGCCGGTCCTGTCACCACCTTGATATTATTTGATCTTATAATTTTGCACTCCAAAAACTAGTTTTTATGAAGCCCAAATAGAGTTGGCCCCTCAAACGTCACATCAAAAAGCACATCCGAACAGCCATTCCGCCGGACGTGAGAGGCGTGAGGAAGACCCGGCGTTGGACGGGGAAAATATTAAACGCGAATAATCGTCGCAACTTTTGGGACACCCTCTATTTTACGAGTCGACGAGAGTGCTCGTAAAAATAATAATTTCGCCGGCATTTTAGCGGGGGCCCAAGGATAAGAATAAATACCACAGCTGTTGATCCTATTTCTTCATTTGGCGTTGAATAGGGCGTAAAGAAGGTACGGTTGCGTTTTGTTAATGTTTTTTGTAGTTGGTAGAAACTCGGTTAGTACGAACATCCTAATAATCACGGAAGTAACGAGTAAAATGTTGAAATGTTTTAATTGATTCGTATTTCCATAGAATCGAAGAACTAAATGAACAACCCAAGCAGAGGGTCCTATTGAAATAAGATTTAGGATAGTCTCTAAGAAGCTGGGCGCATTTTGTATAACCTAAAAATATTTATATATTACACACCACCAAATTCAATAAGGAACTAAGGTCCAAATTATTGTTCTTTTTTATTTTTATTTTATTTTTTTATCAATAATGACGCTCTAACTTAAATACCAGTATATTAATTTTTTCATTCATAACTAACAAACCTTCTTGTTATGAATATGTAATCTATGGCTAAACAGAGTGTTATATCTATGGGCATGAACATGGCGGGTTCAATGTTTTTCATACTAATTTTAAAACGTTATAGTGTTTTACATATAGGATTTCATTCAAACTACTCTCTAAACCTTTCCGAAACTAATAAGAACAAACTGTCCTCTTTTCAGCAAAACTGGTCAAGTAATTAAATAAGTAAGGCAAACAAACAGACAAACATTCATTGTTATATATAGAGAAGACTAGGTGGTAGAACAACTTTGCCAGCTTTTGTGTTTTTTTCCCGCCTACAACATTAATATTATCAAAATCCAGTTTTAAGCTTTACTTTAGCAGATCACCCATAAAGCATCACCACGAGATGGAAAATCCTGAAGAAGACTTCGGAGTTAGTGTAAAATATACATAAAGTGACTTGGCAGTCCAGACATACTGCATGAGCTTTTACACTAGCGAACTATGGACAAGGTACACACAAGGCGTCATGAGCAAACGCCGAGTACAATATAACCACGTAGACGGGACGCTGTTCGGCCTCCCTTGGCGATGTAGCGCCTCGCAGATGTTCGCAGAGGGAAGGGTGCATGGGTTCGCTGCTTTGATGTGCCACAGAGTAGCCGGGACGAGTCAACGCTACCGGAGATCGGACTCTTGTCCAGGTCGTCGCCCAGTGGCAGATGGAGTCCCTACATCATAGGTGGAGAATTTTCCCTAAGCAACCGTAGTGCAAGTGCAAAACATGTTCACTTCTTTTTTGTTTCATTTTTGTATGTCCTATTTTTACATCATATAATTTATTTAGATGTATTATTATTTTTTTGTTAATTTTTTTTTATTATTTTATTTTATTTTATTTATTTTTTTTTTTTTCCTTTGTATATTTTTTTAAATTCGTTTATTTTTATTTACACATATTTTTTAAATTTATTTAAAAAAAAATTATACTTTTATTATTATTGTTATTATTATTACTATCCACATATTAAACGAATATCTTAACCTATAGTATTTCACATGACGCAAATTGACAAATTTGACAAGCCATTATTGGAAAAATAAAGATTGATTGATATTTATGAAAATTGATGTGAATTTTGGTTATGAACGTGAGAAATGTAAATGAAGCCGAGAAGATAACAAATTGAAATTTCATCATCGCTGAGTGATTACATTGGGCAGATCTGTGTGTGGAAACATGTAATAATAAGTGATTCGCGAATTTATTAAAAAGTTGACGTTGAAAATAATTTTTGGTGGTGGCTAGTATTTTTTTTTTGTGCAATGTTGCTAAGATTGAAAAGAACGAAATACTTTTCAGAAACGAGACCAGTTAAAAAAAAGGTATAATTATTTGATATACCATTTCAACGAATCCAAAAAAAAGATTTTCAGATTTCATGTTCTTTGAAATTGGAAAAAACAACGGCGGTTACCAAAACAAAAGATTTTTTTTAGTTACGTCGATATACAATTAAAATTGATACTGCTAGCATGAAATGGAAATATCTGACTTGTTTTCTTCTTGAACCTTCCACCAGCTGTGACAAAAGTGCATAAATATTTAAATAATTGGCATATGCCGGAATTTAGTTCATTAATTTTTTATATCGCACATCCAAACTGTCACAAAATAATCTTTGTCACAGAAGTTTTATTACACGCACTCGTTTTATAGTTTAAATTTTGTTAGTAGTGCACAGTTATTTAAAGCTTTAACTCTACATTATATTACTATTCATACTTTAAAATTGTTAAAAATATCAAAATCTTAATACATATATTTTTTAATTTTATTTTTATTAAAATATATATATATTATTTACTCGTCCAGAGGTCTTTTACATAAAAGTACATCATTTATAAATGAAATATAAATAAAAATAGAAAACATGCACAAAAGTTAAAAATACACAGGAATATAAAGGAACAGAAAAAAATAAGTATTACATTATCCACAAAGTCAATATTAACATTAATAACAAATAAGTAAATAATGTAAAAAGTTGTATTTAACAATAATTTATAAACTAGGTAGAAATAATTAGTTCATACTTTTATTTGAAATGTGCCAAGTTTAGATTATTGTCAAATACATCCAGATTTGAATGCTGCTAACCGATTAATTGAACCCTCTCGGTCAAATAAACCCGTGTACTATGATCGCGCTTTTTGTATATCGGGCCCGGTCATCTGGAATAAGCTTCCCCCAAAAATTGCTAACATTCAGAATTTAGCAGAGTTCAAACGGGTATTGAAAACAAAATTATTCAAAAAATCCTATCCGACTGTTAACTTACGGATTGGGAGTGTAATGCGGGAATGCGGGAGAAGGTAAGGAGGAAGGTTGGGAAGGCGAATTTGCGGGAGACAGTGTGTGTGGGTGTGAGAATGTGTGTGTGCTTACCCTGAGAGAGGTTTTCTTCCAGGGAGCTCAGCTCGGGACCTACGACTAGCTCGTCATCGGCAGGCCTCAGAGCTCTTCTTCAGGATCGTGAATCGACAGTCAGTCTTATAATTGGGGATTGTGACTCGAGACTTTAGTAATTAAAACTCTCAGATGCTTTCAGTAATCAGTTGTTTACTCGGTATAAAAAGGGGAACAGACATGGTAAGATTACACAAAGGGATCATGCTAATCTAAATTACAAACATGTTACGGGTAAAACTAAGATTCTCTCTCTGGAATAACTCTACGAACGGCATTGGTGAAGGTGGCTCGAAATGGAATTACAACACAATATAAAGGGGATATTCAAGAATACAGCTCACGGTTGGTAATGATGGTTGTCGGTCGGGCGTCCGGGTAATATTCCATCGCCAAATCCATGATGGATGGTGCACCTCGGAGATGTTCCCAAGGCCAAGTCCACGGAGAGAAGTCCGTGTGTCCAAGGCCGAGTGCGAGAAGAGAATGGCGGCTCAAAGCGAGCGTGTCGAAGCCGGAACTCGAGTACGAGTGGTGTATCTTTTTGTCGCTAGGGGTGTTAACTTAACGAGTGGCTAGTAATTTATATAGGGTACATGCGTTATGTAACACATTCCCCCATGTCACGAAAAAAAGCGCCGTGGTAATGAAGCTGTAGGACTAAAAAAATCCTCTAAAATGCACCGTTGTTACAAGAATGAGAAAGCAGAGAGAGAGAGAGAGCTATCTTATGAACTAGAGATGGGTGAATTACATTGTGAGTGATGGGGCAAACATACATGATTATGCACTAAAATCAACAAAATAATACATAGTTATGCAGAACAGTGATAACAATACATGGTTATGTTGAATAGAAACAAAATACATGGTTATGTTGAATATAAACAAGAAGAAAAAAATGGCTCTATGGTTTATCATTGGTCTGTAAGCTAAGTTTCGGAGTGGTTTTGCGTTGTGGAGCGACGTGGGTTATTCACTGGTTTTATGTTATGACTTCACTGTAACCTGACCCTTTTGAGATAACACTTGGGTCAAGTAAAAACAAAAGTTCGGTGGAGAGTTATCATCACAGAGGTTTGGAGAAATAAACAGCAGTAGAAGGTTTGTGGTTTGCGTGTTGAGCCAGAGAGGATTCCTTATGCCAGGTGGCGAGGCAGGAATGTGGTTGATGATGTTTCAAGGTGAAGTGGTTGTATATGGTGAATATTGCGCGGCGGCAATGTTGGTAAGTCTTGACAGTTATGGTGTACAAGATAAGGGTTGTGTCCATGTCTAGCGTGACAAAAGACGACGGCTGGCTTCTGGTATGAACTGGAACGGGTCTTGGTAGTGATAATGTATGCAAGACAATGATGAGTCTATGTCTAGCGTGACAAAAGACGGCAGCTGGCTATTGATGAACTGGAACGTGTCTTGGTAGTGATAATGTATGCAAGACAATGATGAGTCTATGTCTAGCGTGACAAAAGACGGCAGCTGGCTATTGATGAACTGGAACGTGCCTAGGACTGACATGTCCAAAAGGTTGTTTTGAAAGTGTCTATGTATTATGAGACAACTTGGTTCGCAACTACACGTACGACTCCAGCTTGATTATGGTAAGCAGGGTCGGGTGTTTTTATGTTTGTGGTTGAAGAAGATGAACCTCCGTGACAGTTTGTGGTGATGGGGTGAAGTTCTGCTAGGCTGGTGATGAAGAAGGCTGCTGGGCTGATGATGAAGAAGGCTGCTGGGCTTCTTTTTAGTCCAGGGGGAAATTATTATTAAAACAAAATTCTTGAAGTTTACCTGCCTGGTAGACCAATGATGCAAAAGTTTGGAGAGAAACAAGTGTGTTGTAAGAGAGAAAAGAACGTAGGTTAACCGTGTTTAGAGAATTTCAGAGAGAGAGAGAACGAACAAAAAGGAAATAAACAACTGAGCTGAGAGTCTTAAATTATATACAAATACCAGTATTCAGCATCAAAGGTGACAATATATAGTCCATTCAGTGCAGTAGCATTGAATACATATCCACTGATACAAGAACTGAGGTTTGTATACAATTACACATATCTTACTTGAAAGCAATTGACCCTTTGTGGTCAATGTAATCGCTGAGGCGGTGACAATATATTACTATCAAGGTAAGATATTTTGAGGGTGAAGTTGAGAAAATAATTCATGGATGAGGTTTGACCTATTTGACAAACGTTATGCTGAGAGCGTAACGTACAATTTCCAAATACATGAATAATTTTTTTCACTTGGGTGACAAGGAAATTGAGTACAGAAATCTGCTGTGATCTGGCTATAGTCCAGGTTCAACCTCTGGGGAGAATGAAGGAAAGTAAATAGCAGAGTTCTGGACTCATTACATTTGTACAAATGAATGATGATTACAGAATACACAGTTATACAGAACTAGTCTTTTGCGTGTATTAGGCGAAAGGCTAGGGGTCGTTTTAATCTTCTACACGTTTGTGGGAAAATGACAGACCCTTGTTCAAATTTCACAAACCTAGGAGTTTTCTTATTCGTTTCCTAGACAACGAGTTACAAGTTTTTATACAAATATCACAAAATATCAAACATTTAGTTCGATAGACAACAAATGTGGCAAACTTTATTTCAAGAAAAGCCAAAAGATATTATGTCGTTCGCACGAATCATGGTGAGTTTTATAACGTCTTCACGTATCATGGTGAGTTTTATTACGTCTTCACGTATCGCGCAAAATTGAACGATTTGCAAGGGTTGCCCAGTATTGAAAAGACGGTAAAAAAATTAGGAATTTATGACAATTTAATGAAACAAATTTACCTAAATGTCAACATAGTTGACAACAAGAGTGATTATGACGACTTCTCGTATCATGGTAGATATTTTAACGTTCACACGTATCATGTAATACAACAATTACGTTCAAAAGGTACCCATTTCAATACAGACGGCGAGGTTAACATTAATACCATATTTAATGATTGAATTAACAGTCCTTAACACGGCGTAAAATGTACATTTTAAATAATACAAAAACAAGTACAAAAGAGACCTAAATGGTTTTAAAACTCTAATTGTAACGAGGGGAGCAAAGTGATGGTAAAATATTTACTTACACAGAGCAAGGTATTTTGCAGAAGAGACCGAATTGGTTTTACTTACTCTTTTGCCAGAGAGTTACTGTGATGACTTAGTTATAAGGCTAAGTTTACGCAGCACAAAATGAATTAGGGACAATACAAGACATGAACCTAACAAAGAACATATCACCATGGCTTATCCAAGACCACTTTAGGTTTTACATACTTGGAATAATCAAGGCAATAGTTATACAAAGTAATTGTCATTAGTGAGGGAAACCGATCTTAAGATTGTTCATTATGCCAATGACGTTTTTCAGAATTGACGTGTTAGTGTCGAGTTCTGAAAAGTGGGAAAATAAAAGAGCAATTTGGGTGTGAGCGCCATTCAATTTTGGAAAAATTGAAAAAACTAAACATTTACCCGTTATAACTTTCGTTCAACAGGTGTGATTTTCGAGTCAGAATGTTGATACCACAGCGGGAATTTACACTTGCATTTGACTGAAAATCCTAACCAGAGTTTGGTTACTGTAATTGGATGAGTAACAAAAGTCAATGACCTTTGTACGTATGTACTCTCGAGGAGTGAGATATTTGAACAAACAAAAATGACAAAAGGTTGCACAAGAAAAGACAAACACAGAGATGAATTGAATATTTACAAATGACATGATGGGACGGAAACGTTGTTAAAGTAAGAGGGTGGGGTAACACCTCTGGGTACGCGTTTTCCCAGAAATAATTACCGACAACGAAGGTGATTTCCTTATTTTGAAGTGATCAGTTTCAAAAAAGAAAAAAATTGTCCGACGAGAGTGAAGATGAGGAGTGGAAAAAACAGAGAATGAAAGAAACAAAACAAACGATTGATTATATAATTATGTTACAAGAGGAAAGTGTTACACCTGACACTAATGTAACTTCCAAAAATGCAAGGTTTTCTTACATGTTAAATAGTGAATGTTTCTGCGACATTCGCAACATGTGGCAATTGTTGATTTTGTCCAGAGGGTATGGATGAGTCAACATGGGATATGGTTTCTATTGTTTCCATATTTCCAGTTTTGCAGATGTCCTTCATGTTGTATTTGACATAAATGTCAGATGGAGTATATACTGAATCTGAGATTCTTCTCAGTCCAGTTTCCAAACGTAATCTTCGAGGGAAGACAGAGGTTTGTAAGTGTGGAGTGGTTGACTTTCCATTCTGATGAAATTGGTCGTAGTTTATATTTAATTCCTCTGTGACCGAGATGGTATTCTTGTATTCTTGAGGAATGACTTCTCCTTCACCGGGCTGCATGGAATTGAAGGGCTGGGCCTTGATGTATTTTGTGTTGAAAAGATGAGCGTATTTCATTAAAACCTTCTTAGTTTTGTTTTGTGGAGACAGGTTTCTGTCGCGCAATGCTTGAAGAATTGTGTCCTTGTTTGATTGGTGAATGTTGGCGATGATACCCAAGGCAGGTGTGGATTCCATTTTGAAAATTAAAATTTAAAAAAGGAGAGAAAAAAAAAATTTTAGACTTAGAAAAAAAAGTTGAGAACCTCTGATTTTTCTAAGTGTTTGAAATTTAACAAAAATTGGCCAGGGATTTGTTTAGGGGAAGATATTTTAAATTTCACTATTCACTTTTGTAACTTTTACTTAAAACTTGAAAAAATTGCCAAGATTCTAGTTTAGAAAATGGTAATTTTCAAAAATCACTTTACACTTGTTGAAATTTGAGGTTATTTGACACTAGGCAATCACTTCCTTGTTTATTGTTTTTATAAGAGAGAAACTCGAAAAGGGATAAAAATTCGTCATTAATTATTTGAAGTTTTTTATTTTTTAGAAACACTGGCGTAGTAGTTTTAATTATAAATTTAAAGTACCACTTGATTTAATTGTCTTTGGTTTATTTTATTATTATTATAGTCACTGACAGAGGGTTTTTAATCACTTGATAAGGTATTACCATACAATATGTAAACACAATGTTACCTATTTGCGAGAATTATTTGAGGAAATTGAAGTAGGTAATCCTTGCAGTAAATTTAATTGTACCTGTTGTTTAATGGGCAAAAGGTCTTAAAGGTGAAGTTTGCGAACTTATTTATCGAAAATAACTTAATTGTTGCAAAGCCGATAGCAACGTAAGGGACGGCGTGAGTTGTTTGTTTATGGAACTGTCAAAAATCAGCTGACTTGATCTAGGCAACTTGAGAAAAATAAAAGAGGGACTGTAAAGTTGCCTATTCTGTTAATTTGCAAGTCGGTATAGATTCGATTTTGCCAACTTGACAATGCTACGACGCGCTGCGTCTGGAGAGTGTTCAAGCGACCTTCAGACGAGTTTTGGTTGAGAAAAAGAATTCGCCGAATATTCCAGAATTCTGCCGCGCTTTGTCGAACGATCCCGATGTGATTGTTGCGTCACGTGATATGAAATGTTCTAGAATTCTGCCGCGCTTTGTCGAACGATCCCGATGTGATTGTTGCGTCACGTGATATGAAATGTTCTAGAATGTTTGGCGCGTTTTTAACGGTTTTTTTTTGACAACGTCTCGAAATTGTTTCTAGAACAATTCTGGCGCGTATTTTAACGGTTTTATGAACATGGTTAGAAATGGTTCCAGAAAAAATTGCTATGGGAACACTTTACAGGGAGAAGATACAATACAATAAGAGACATTTATACCGATTCTGAAAGCATCCTATGAGTAGGAACTATGTTTGCAACGAGAATAATTGCGGCAAGTTTAATGTATGGAGTCTGTTCCAATTCCCAAAGAAGGCCCTGACGTTGGGAAGCCAGTGTTAACTTACGGATTGGGAGTGTAATGCGGGAATGCGGGAGAAGGTAAGGAGGAAGGTTGGGAAGGCGAATTTGCGGGAGACAGTGTGTGTGGGTGTGAGAATGTGTGTGTGCTTACCCTGAGAGAGGTTTTCTTCCAGGGAGCTCAGCTCGGGACCTACGACTAGCTCGTCATCGGCAGGCTTCAGAGCTCTTCTTCAGGATCGTGAATCGACAGTCAGTCTTATAATTGGGGATTGCGACTCGAGACTTTAGTAATTAAAACTCTCAGATGCTTTCAGTAATCAGTTGTTTACTCGGTATAAAAAGGGGAACAGACATGGTAAGATTACACAAAGGGATCATGCTAACCTAAATTACAAACATGTTACGGGTAAAACTAAGATTCTCTCTCTGAAATAACTCTACGAACGGCATTGGTGAAGGTGGCTCGAAATGGAATTACAACACAATATAAAGGGGATATTCAAGAATACAGCTCACGGTTGGTAATGATGGTTGTCGGTTGGGCGTCCGGGTAATATTCCATCGCCAAATCCATGATGGATGGTGCACCTCGGAGATGTTCCCAAGGCCAAGTCCACGGAGAGAAGTCCGTGTGTCCAAGGCCGAGTGCGAGAAGAGAATGCGGCTCAAAGCGAGCGTGTCGAAGCCGGAACTCGAGTACGAGTGGTGTATCTTTTTGTCGCTAGGGGTGTTAACTTAACGAGTGGCTAGTAATTTATATAGGGTATATGCGTTATGTAACAATACGTTACATAGGGAGACCCGAAATGGAAAATATATTAACACCAAATATAAACTAACATCGAAACTACTCAATTGGACTTAAAACACATCACTTTACGATTATTTATTTTTTCAGCAATCACGTCAATTAAATATAATTTATTTTCATATTTTCTGAAAGAGAATCCTCAACACAGGAAATACCAGTGAGGATATTATTTTTTTTATTTGTTAAAAAAAAAAAACATTATTATTATTAATTATTTTATGAACCGTGACTTCACACGCTTATTGCCCGGCCGGTGAGATTATCTGCATTATAACGGGTTATATCATCGGTACTTTTAGGTATTTTACAAAAATTCAAGTTCTGTCCTCAGCACGCTCTAATTAATATGATTTATTTGTAAATTAGAAGAAATTCCGTTGTGCGAGATTGTTGGTAAACAAACATGTACCTAAACGAGATTGTTGGTAAACAAACATCTACCTAAACGAGATTGTTGGTAAACAAACGTGTACCTAAACGAGATTGTTAGTAAACAAACATGTACCTAAACGAGATTGTTGATAAACAAACATGTACCTAAACGAGATTGTTGGTAAACAAACATGCACCTAAACGAGATTGTTGGTAAACAAACATGTACCTAAACGAGATTTTTGGTAAACAAACATATACCTAAACGAGATCGTTGGTAAACAAACATGTACCTAAACGAGATTGTTGGTAAACAAACATGTACCTAAACGAGATTGTTGGCAAACAAACATGTACCTAAACGAGATTGTTGGTAAACAAACATGTACCTAAACGAGATTGTTGGCAAACAAACATGTACCTAAACGAGATTGTTGATAAACAAACATGTACCTAAACGAGATTGTTGGTAAACAAACATGCACCTAAACGAGATTGTTGGTAAACAAACATGTACCTAAACGAGATTTTTGGTAAACAAACATATACCTAAACGAGATCGTTGGTAAACAAACATGTACCTAAACGAGATTGTTGGTAAACAAACATGTACCTAAACGAGATTGTTGGCAAACAAACATGTACCTAAACGAGATTGTTGGTAAACAAACATGTACCTAAACGAGATTGTTGATAAACAAACATGTACCTAAACGAGATTGTTGGTAAACAAACATGCAAACAAACATGTACCTAAACGAGATTGTTGGTAAACAAACGTGTACCTAAACGAGATTGTTGGTAAACAAACATGTACCTAAACGAGAACTATGGTAAACAAACATGTACCTAAACGAGATTGTTGGTAAACAAACATGTATCTAAACGAAATTGTTGGTAAACAAACATGTACCTAAACGAGATTGTTGATAAATAAACATGTACCTAAACGAGATTGTTGGTAAACAAACATGTACCTAAACGAGATTGTCGGGAAACAAACATGTACCTAAACGAGATTGTTGGTAAACAAACATGTACCTAAACGAGATTGTTGGTAAACAAACATGTACCTAAACGAGATTGTTGGCAAACAAACATGTACCTAAACGAGATTGTTGGTAAACAAACATGTACCTAAACGAGATTGTTGGTAAACAAACATGTACCTAAACGATTTAATTTATAGGTATCCTTGCAGGATAACTAATTTAACAAGTACTTTGCTGTAATTTTCATAGATTGTATTACATATTTCCTAAGCTTAGTTTTCATAATATGCTTTGCAACTTTGTTAAATGAGATTTTTATGGGTCCACCATTTCAAAAAGCTATTTCTGCAACTGAGTTATATTAATATTAAATTTAACTTATCATATTATAGTGTATTTCTTTCTGGATAAATATATTAAATTATACAGAAGGATTGACCATGCAGATTTAAATAATGATGTAGACTCAAAATACGTGGCAAGAATATGAGAGAAAATTTCATGCCTTTCACTTGAAAACGAAATACGACGTCCATTAAATTTACTCATATTCAAAAGTTCAAGAAATTAATTATATCTGGCTTGAAGAAACTAAATTATAGCAATGTTAAATTTGTATTAAACATCAAACCTGGAAATAACGTGGGTATATGAATGAATTATACATTTATTTTGTTAATTTGCCCTACTCAAAGTAAATAACATTTTCTCCGACCTTTACAGTTCAGAGACTGGTTTATTCTCTCTATTTATTCTCCACTTCTAAATAAAGAAGTTATTTTGTTTCTAAAAACAGTGAAATACAAAATAATAACTCACCTCTGTAAAGCCGAATACATGTGATCCAGGATGGATCAATTGTTGAACAATTGATGTCCATATAATTTATGGATTTTTTCAGTTTTATCTCGTAACTACCATTAATTAAACAAAATGATAATAATGGCAGGCAGAAATTAATTCAGGCAGAACCTTGGTGTTGATAACAAGGTGAAGAAAAGTTTACAGTATTTCAAATTATACGCATTACACGTAGGTTAAACAAAATAACAAACAGTTTCAGAGTATAGTTCTTTATTGTGAACATACTTCTTAAACATCTAATAAAAACATTAACTAAAAATAAAGACTAACCTTTGAAAAATAACTATTATAGACAAAACGTAAAAGTGAACACAACATAACAATTATAACAAAATCTACCTGTCTTTGTTCTATGACTGAAACGCTCATTTCTACAATTTTTTGTATTATTTTTATCAGGGTGTCAAGTGAAGATGCCCTCAGAAGAAATCATGTTATCGTAATGACTACATGATTCTACCGAGAAACCAATTCGTTAACAGTTTGATTCGCACCGAATAGGCCAATGGGACATGAAATTTTAAAGGCAATTATTATTTCACATAAATAATCCATGCAAAATAAAATCATGTTATTGTGCTATTCATAACTCTTGTAACAACTAATATCGACTACTTTCAGTTTCATTGTAACTACGTTCTATCAAAAGAGATGTACATATTTGGGTAGGTCTGTTTTTATTTAAAATAGTGAAGTTTTACATACCTTCCCTGAAATTCAATTTTCGCAGGTAGCAACTTAATGTTATTAGCTCTATCTATGTTTCCAAAGCAATTACAAAAGTCTGTATAAAATTAAAATTAAGCTTGCCTTAAGGAAATGATATTCAAATGTAGACGGTGTGTGCTTAAGCCTTTAAGACTTAAGACAAGAAACGTTTTCTACTTTTAAGTAAGCGTTTTGAATATTTTAATATCAACGATTGTTGAATGGCGCACTTAAAATTAATATCTCTCTGAAGGTGTTATCGAAAAATTCCGTTTACAACTAGAATGTTGAATGTATTTTTTTTGAAAGACTAAGAACTTATTTGTGAATATTTTATATGTATCAATAAAGATAAATTCACTTATTATAATACCATCTCATTTGAGTATTTTTCCTACTGGTTTCGGAATCACGATTCCTTCATCAATTATAAATATATACTAACCTAACAATATTACGAAATCATGGCCAATACATTAGGTGTTGAAGTGGGTGTGGAAGTATGACTGGGGGGAGATAAGAAGAGTGAGAGGGCGGAAAAATAGATGGATGGTGCGGAGAAAGGCAACATATTAAAATTTACAAACATGTTCATCATATTCATTATATATATTGTTACATAACGCAAATATCCCATAAATACTAGCCGCTCGTTAGATTAGCACCCCTAGCGACAAAATAAACACCACTCGCACTCGAGTTCCGGTTCCCCCACGCTCGCTGCACTCCACCATTCTCTCTGTGGACTTGGCCTTGACAACATCCTCCCCGAGGTGCACCATTCACCGTGGACCTGACCATGGATTACTACCCGGACACACGATAGACGTTCGACTTCACCATGTCCGAGCCACATTATCCCCAACCGTGAGCTGTATCTTGCTTATTCCCCTTTCTTTGTGTTGTAATTCTATTTCAAGTCACATTTAAGTATGCACGTTCGAAGAGAACTTTCCAGAGAGAATCAGAGAGATTACCCGTAACATTATTTGTAATATTTAGGTTAGCCTGTTCCCCTTGTGTAATCTTACTATGTCTGTGTCCTTTTTCGAGTAAACTTCTGAGTTTTGAAAGCATCTGAGTGTTTTAATTGATAAAGTCTCGAGTCACAATCCCCAATTATAAGACCGCCTGTCGATTCACGATCCTGAAGAAGAGTTCTGAGGCCTGCCGATTGCGAGCTAGTCGTAGGTCCCGAGTTCCCTGGAAGAAACCTATCTCAGGGTATACACACACACACACACACACACACTGTCTCACTCAAATTCACCTTCCTAACCTCCCTCCTCACCTTCTCCCGCATTCCCGCGTTCCGCGCTCAAATCCAATGTATTACACTTGTCATGGTATTAAGACCACTCTCTGTATGTTAACAATATATATATATATGTATATTTATTTTTTATTTTTTTAAATACGAATATCTTCATAATAAGAAAAAATTAAAACGATTAGAGAGATACAAGCATTTAAAATTTTAAAATCGGTTAAGAATAATCCTAAAAATCTCTCTTACAGTACTGTTTTAAAAATGTTTCCTTTCTTCACACAACTGTCGCTTTCCACGCCCACACTCTTATATTCCTCTTTAGTTTTTTTTATAATATAATTTATTTCTTAAATAAAAAAATACATATACTGAGAATACAATATATAGAGAATGTTGAACCATAACTACAAAACCTTTTGTAATTTATGCTGAATCAAGAAAGGTATCACCCATTGGTCACTTTCTAATAAATTATTATTATTTTAACATAAATATTCCAAAAGTGTTAATTTTTAACATCATTTTACTAGAAGTTTTCAAGTTTATTGTTTACGTATTATTAATTAAACTAAACAAATTTTTTTTATTTTTTTTTTTATAATAAATTTTCAAAATGTCTCTCCTTCTCGTACGGGATTTCTTTATAGTAGCCTCACGCGAAATAGTCGATGGGGTTAGGATAAGGCAGGCGTGGTGGCCACTGGATCGGTCCTCCTCTTCCTATCCATCGATTCTGGTAAAAATTATCTAAATTCTGCCTCGTTAATCGTTAATGAACAGGAACTTCGTCATAAATTAGAAACGGCAGCAAATGACAATTAATAATAATGACCGTGCTTTGAGAGGGTTTAATTCTTTTTACGACGATATCTTTTGTGCATGAGAACCGGTGGGATGCATTATGAACATTTATCGTAAAAAAAGGAGGACCGATCCAGTGCCCACCTAGCTCGCCAGATCTTAACCCCATCGACTATTTCGTGTGGTTTTTTACTATAAATATAATCGTAGAGATATTTTAAAACTTGTAAAAAAGAAAAAAATGCTAGCATTGTTTTGTAATTATTGACCACCTCCTAATATGCGAAAAAAAAACTTTAAATATACTTGAAACTTCTAGTAGAATGAAATTATTTTTTTTAAATTTTTTACGACATTGGTGTAAATGTAAAAATATATATTATATGGTGATCAATGAGTTAGACCTTTCTGGATTCAGCGTAAAGTTTTCTGAATTGTCGTTCAACTTTCAAGCATATACTATTTGTATTAGCTTCATTCGAGTGTTAAGTTTTATTGAAAAAAATCTGACGAAAAACTAGGTTCACCGTTGTAATATGGATACGGAGGTGATAAAAATATTTTTATTAGATAGATACATCAGTTAAGAACATAATTTGATAAATAAAAATTAAAATATTGCACTTTTTTATACATATTTTTTTAAATGGCAGTTAGGGTATTTTAAAAAAATCTAAAATTGATCTAACTTTGAAAGCGTTAAGAATTGGATCACCACATAGTTAATTATTTTGATAGCAAATAATCTCCCCTATTACCTCACTTCGTGTGATCTATCACTTATGGGACAACCTGTGTCTGTATTAGTAATGTAATTTATTTTTTTCATTATTTAAAAGTAATCCAAATTTAATACCTAATGTAAATCTGCACATATTTCTGTTTTTTCTTAAATTTATTTAATCAAGGCCGTTTTCAAGCTATCAACTGGGTTTGCACACCGAAACAGCTATCACATTAATACAAAATTAAAATACTTCATAATAAATTTGATTTACTTTAAATTAAATAAATAAGTTGGTTTGGAGTTCTACGAATTTAACACAATAACAAATAATACATATCTGGTTAATTAATTAATTAATACATAACTTGCATTACATAAATGTGATATTTCGGAACGGTTCACTTTTGGTGAAATTCCATCGTTTTGTTTAAGATCGTTTTCATAATACTTATTAAATGTGAGTGGTGCAATATATCAATATACATATCCCATAAAGTACACACACATATGTACAAACAAGTAAGTTTGAAACATGTATAACAATAATATTGGTACCACCTCAATATTCGATAAAAAATCGTATTGTGTTTACAGGAATTTCCTTTAATTTTTTTTTTCAGTATGGTTCTTTAATTTCCTTTCTATAAAGAAAAATTCTCTAATTTACGTTATAATACTGATCCTGGCGTGCTGTGTAAGTCCGGACACCTGACTCTAAACACAGTCAGGAGCTGACAGTACGCCACTTTAAAATGTTTTCGATTCCTTCTACGCAGGCCCTTACCTTTGACGCCAGACCCTTGAATCGGAGCCCTAGGCCACTGACCATACAAACTAAAAAGGGTTTTACTGTACCCTAACTGACCGAGACAACTTATTGAGAGAGAAAAATATAAGCTTTTGACATTCAATATTAATTTTTATGGTAGAAGACTCTGAAGAACCTACTTGTGGTGAGTACCCAACTTCCTCCAAGTTTCGACACCATTTTTTTTCTTATTTAAAATATCTTCATTTCTTGCTACAATTGCATGTTTCGTCATAATTGAATACCCCCATTGTGAATCCAAGCGTTGCTTGTAATGGCATTAGCTACATTTAATGACCAGAACTCGGTTAAAAGTTACTTCGCAAAGTACATTTTCCATTTTCCTTTTCATTTCGACCTTCCTTCAGCCCAACTGTATTCACTGTATTGCCAAAATAGGGGAAATGTACTTTTTTTTAGTTCAATGGATATTTCAATGTTCCTTTGCTCATCATAAAGAAACATATTGTGCTCAAACAGTTAAATCTGTGCAGCTTTATAAGTGGCTATACAATGCCAGAGCTCATCATTCAAAGGTTTTCACTGCTTTCATAACAGCACGGCCTCCGTGGTCGAGGGGTAAGGCTCTCAACTACGAATCCGAAGGTGGCGGGTTCAAATCCCGGCGTGCGCAAGTAAATTATATTTAATTAATTTGTGAAAATGCTGTTTCACAATTAATTAATTTAAAAATAATATATAGTATATTTGCGTTCGTTCCAGAGTGAAAGATACTTTCAGTATCGCCCTGGTGAAAGATCACCATGCAGAAATGAAACGTTGCTTGAAATGGCTTTTAGCCCTGTTTGGTGACCAGATCTGAATAGCCAGGTATTTCCCCACCTTTCTCTTCCCTTCTCCTTCCCCTCCTCAATACCTTCAGCCTCACAACATTCCCCAATTAGGAATTCCATAGTCTCACTGACTCCAGATGGTTGGGAACAGTTGGGACTCTTATTCGCGATATTCATATAAAAATAAAAAAGCACGTTTACTGCTTAATTGTTCGGATCAGTATTTAATGTATATTGACGAAGGTATTTCCAAGACAAACACATTCTACTTACCTGAAATTATTATTCCCATTAGACTGGGATATGTGAACAAATAGCTCATGGAAAGGCAACTCGGGTAGCCATAATGTTGGTTTTTTTTATAAATTCTATAGGGATCGCCCCGCTCTGGCGTCCCCCTCACTTTCGGCCTCCAATATTTTATTTTGTTTTATTTTACGGGGGATTTAACAAGCCTTTATAATATTCATAAGCAATCAGTTGAAGTAGCTCTCCCTGTATCACAGAAGCATACACGCGGGAATAATATTTGTTCACTGATTCTTATGTGGTCGTTCTTCGTAGAGAAATACGAGTATATTTATGAGGCCAGGGCATATTTCCATACTTGTTCTTTAGCATAAATAAAAGAGGTAACATACTTAGAACTGGAGTTTTGAGTCCGAGCGTCACGAAATTTTCTTTACCCCAGCCGGTATACGAGTATATCATTTTTTGTGGACCTTAGGTCGTTTTGCCAGTGTTATTCTTCTACGGCGGCCCGTGATTGGTCAAACGTTCGAATCGGAAGCAAAGTATAGGGTGTTCCAGAAGTAAGCATTTATTTTTTATTATTTTTCATGGTAAATCAAAATGTGTTAATACACTGTACTTTTAAATTTTTTCTGTAGGTACATTAAAATTTGCAGCATTAATTTCTGTAACGATATATTAATAAGAAATATTGGGATTATTGTCACAATTATATTTGAATTCGGAATATTCGTTACAGTAGTTGTTATTTGGTTGTAACTTAATCATAATAAAAACAAATAGGGTCCCAAAAGCTAATCCCAAAAGCTATACCTACCTACTTTATATCGTCGCCAATAGGAAATTACCTCAAAGCCAAAAAGGTTCATTCTTCAGGGGGAAGTAAAAATTGATTTTTGAGAGTTACGGATTGTTTTTTAAAACAGTAAAAATAGGGTTTGTACTTATAGACGTAATAATGTATGTATACAAATAAAAACCTTGAAACTTGCAATACAACAAAACATTATTGTAATTTTACAAATTTTCGTAAGTCAACCACACGCTAGGTGTTTTCCCGTTGATGAAGATGTGTGACATAACGAGTACTTTGACCACTTCACCACATCGGCAACGTTGTTTTGTTTGATAACCTAATTAACTATCACGCCGTTTATCTGCAGGGGTAGGCATAAAAAACGGAGTGCCAAACGGCTCGACCTTGGCAGACACTTCTCGCTTCATTCACATTCATACATCTTCTCATACATTCTCTTCTTTTATTCCGACTTCTAACATAGCCCGACTCAAGTATTTAATTCACTTGATCGTGCCATGTCTTCCTCGGGCGTTCCGGGTTTTTTTTTCTATTCACATTCGCTTCATATGTTTTTTTCACACTCCTTTATTCGTTTATTCGCTCTACATGCCCAAACTATCTAAGCGTCCCTTTCTTAATCTTACTCATTACGCTTACATCAGCCTTGCATTCTTCACGAATCTCAATATTTTTTGTACGATCATACATGGTTTTAACACATTCGCTTCAGAGATCTCATTTCTACGGCATTCAGTTTACTTTCATCCTTCCTCTGCCAATTCCATGCCTCACTGCCATACATCAGGGTTGGTGTTTGATAATGATTCTTTCCATTTTTTTTATTAATGCATTTTTGTATTTCAAGTGGGTTGCTCGGGATTTTCATAAATATTTTTCATCCATACAAAAAGGTTATACATTTTGTCGTTTCTGGTCCTACTTTCTTCTACTTATTCAGTAACCCCTTCGTCGGTCTACCTCTAAGATGTATCTACTGAGTAATACATAATATTTTAATATTTTACCTAACCATTACGCCATTTCCCCACATGGGTATGCATAGAGGATAAACCGCCACACAACTCTCTCTTTACAGACAGTCCTTACTCATTCACGTCCATATGTAGTTTCATAGGTACCTACTATTTTGTTATTCTGATAATACAATATACTCAACCCCGATAAGTGAGTTTATCTCGATAAATCCGCTGAAATATTTGCGTAATGAGCTGTACTGTTTATGGGAAAACAAGCTAATTGAAACACTGTTGTAGGTATTGCCCCTTTGTTCGGTCAATAAGCACAGCATGATAATTGACCTGATTTACTGTACAAACAGCCCAAAATTTTCATCCAGTAATTAATTGAATACTTTTAATGCTAATCACTAACCACTAAAATGAGGCAACGGTAATATTTTTATATGCTAGTATTTGTTAATACTACAGTGTGTGGCAAAAAATCATCGCATTTCTTATTGTCACTGCATGAATCCTCGGTGAGGTGTTTCGTTAGAATTTACTTAACCATTTTGTCAAACTTGTATATTTAACATTCAGCATTTGATTCTCACCCAGGCATTGTGGGTTTAATCCTCTGCAAATCTAAGTCTTCCATCATTGCACAAACAATATTTCCCGCTTATTATGATAGTAGAAAAAATTCAAATAATGTCACGTTACCATACAGCGATCTTGGTTATGAAAATGAAACCAAGTTTTTTTTTCAATATCCACACTCACATAAAGCAGATATCTGACGTATAAAAAACTCTGGTAATGGCAAATTTACGCACGTTGAAACTTGCACAGTGTTTCCGATATATTACAGTAACCTTTCATAAGAAATATCCAATACGACGGATTGTATATCCCATAAATTAAGAAGTGGTTCGAATAAAAGAGGTAAAACGAGCATTGAAACTCGGGGTAAACCAGGCAAAAACAAATATTTTTAGCATTCCCTCCTTTCAAAAAAGCAAAAAAAAAGAAAAAATATCTAGTTCATTTCTATAAGGGAAAAGTGCGTATTTCTATAAAACTTGAACATATTTTGCGGCCTTTAAGTCAATGTGCCTATCATAATGGAAAATTTCCGTTCATATTTCACCGGTGACTGGTGCAAACACACCTTTTTTTGCCGGTAATGCCGCAAAGTCCCGCCACATAAAACATGTGCAAGTGTCGCGACGTGCCCCGCTATCCCCACGATCCCGAGTTTTCAGCACTCCAACGAACACAAATATCTTCTCTGACAGTGTTCTAAAATAGGGATGCTTGGGACAGATAAATGCAGGTTTTTCGTATATTTTTACATATAACCAACATTTAAAATATTCGAAAATGAAGTTTTTTTTGTGGTGCCCTCTTTCACTGGATATCAAAAATATTCGCCTCGCTGGCTGCGGCTGGAATAAATCCGTGAAACTGCACTCGTACCAGTTACTTAAATAATGAAGCCACGAAGTCAACCCCAATTACGTGGAATAAGAAATTTTTTTTACATTGAGGTGATTTATAATAGTTTTTTTATATGTTTAAATAATTAAATATTTTGATGAGCTGTGTACCATTTTATATTAATGCATTCTTGTATTTCAAGTGCCTCAATAATGCCTTTAATATTAGGTAAAAATGGTGATAAGTTAAATATTTACAAATGTAGTCTTTTGCATATTTAAACAAAAGAAATCTTGTTGACACCCTCTTGCTTTTCTTAGGGTAGCCAATGAATTTAAACCGCTATTAAACTTATGTTTAATTACTGAACATATGACATTCACACGTTTACTATTCAATACTATAACAATAACGCGAGAACACCTCACGCAGATTTTTCTATTGAGATGTTCACGAAATATAAATCATTTACAGTGCAAATAATTTCTACATTACACTGCAAATTCTACATGTAATTGAATATTTTTTTTGTATTGCAATTTAATTAAACTGTAAAATAAATAAAAATAATTAATATACATAGCTTTAATATCGGTAAAATTGCATTTGCTACCCTAAGGAAAACAAGAGAGTATTAAGAAGGTTTCTTTATGCATGGTTTACGCATTGTGCATTAGGCTGAGTGAAAATACGATTTCGTGTTTTCCGGTTATGTGGGGTAGCCTAAATGTGACCCCATCATTTAGAAACCCTCTCCTACTTTTTTGTATTGTTCATCAAAAAGAAGATGATAAAACATTATTAGTATTATCATAATAAATAAATATTTTTTCCTTTAACCAATACTTACGCATGTGTTTGCATTATTTTGCAACAGTAAATCTTTACCATAGTATTCACTACTTCTATTCAAAAATCACAACAGCCATTATAAATTCAAAAATCAAATAAAACACTCCATACGTTACATGGGGAGATCTGAAATGGAAAATAAATTAACACCAAATACAGACTAATAACGAAACCACTCAACTGCATTTAAAACACGTCACCTTATAATTATTTTACTTTTTTCATCAAGCACATCAATTCAATATAATGTAATTTCGTATTTTGTAAATGAAATTCTCAACACGGGAAATCGCAATGAGGATATCATTATTTGTTATTTTGTTATCAAAAAACACCGAATTTCATTAAAAATTTTACAAAATCGTATAAATACTTCTAATGTTTCATTGGCGCTTCGAAACTTAAAATCAAGAGAACCAAATAGAAATATTATTAACTTGAATTAATATATGTATCTCCGACCATTCTGTGAAATGCATGTTTTCCATCATATGCGGGGTCCGGGGGTTGGAGTCTGTTTATGAACACTCGGCGTCTCCGCGCGCTTTCCTTCGGAATCAGTTGCGATTCTCGTGAGAGCGAGGTGGCAGGGGCTTTGCTGTTATTTCGATTGTACCTATAATAGACACATTAATAGATAAATCTTCATATGTGCTGTGGATAATTCATCAGTCCGACAAAATAGAAAAGCGACGTAAATAGTTGTAAATATTGTTTATGTAATGTGAACATTAATTATGTATTTTAAATATTATGTGTATTTCTAAAAACGGTACTGTAGGTTCTGCATTTAATCCCGCAATGAGTTTCTTAACTCTTGGGAATGCAATGCGAATTGTTTTGTATACTTTTAATTTAAAAAAAGTGCTGGAATCCAAACATTTCACCTGTATCATTATGGTTCAATCACAAACATAGATAGCTAGAAAAGGATTCATGAACTTACTCCAGAAATCTCTTTTGCAAATTGTAGAGATAATAAAATTGATGATTTTTGCAACCATGTTTGTCTTCAACGGTTCAAGTTCTAAGAAAGGGTCAAATTGTAGTTCTCCAACATTGTCAAAAACATATAACCGTTTTACGTTGAACAGAGCTGCTGTGGAGATTAAGTCTGCTATTTTTCGTGATTCAGTCAGAAGTTGAAGTAATAGAGAAATTGAAAATGCGTCATGAAATAACAAAAATGCTCCAAAAAATATTACCTAAGAATAGAATCTTCCAGTTTTATACTTTGACGGAAGAAAGAATAAAATCTCGATAAAGGGTGCTAAACAATACCGACGAGTAATTGTAAGATAACAAATATCTCTAATCTTAGAACTGGGCTCCATGTACCATTTAAAAAAAATTGTACAGTTTATTATAACAGTTGTTCTATTACAATAAATAAAAAGTTTTCGCATGATTTCATATGATAACACAACGACGGCATCGGGCATGTTACACCTGCGGGGAGAAAATATTACGAATTTTGAAAGTCAATTTTAATTTTATTATTAGTACGTATTCGACATGTAAAGAGAAAGAAAATCCGTTCGAAAGCGACTAACTATATTGTGTACCATATGTCTGTGAATTAATTACATTATTATGTTGAACATTATGAAATAATGTATTTTTTAAATACGAAAAATACTGATAAAAATTTAATTTAATGAAAACGTTATTTTATGATGTTTGATTTGATGTTATTAAGACTTGAAAAATAACTGTGCACATGTATATATTATATTTGGTTTAAATCGATAAGATGGTTGAATTGCAAAAAAGCGAAAAGTGTAATTGAACACGAATGTCAAAACGTCAAACGGTTACACTTCAAAGGGCAAACCACACCGCAGCGCTGATATTGACATGGCAGCGGTTTTATCGTTAAGTACCTACTACAGTTGAATAATTTTACACCAACTCTACAACTCTATGAATCGATATATTTTTTATTGTTTGTCAAAAATTTAAATATGAAAAGCTGAGTAATGATATTTTATTGACATTTAATTTCCGGGGGAAATATTGACGAAAAACCAAAAATTCGTTAATATACATGATTGTTTTTTTATCAGATTAAAAATAAAATCTTTTCATATGAAGCGGTAACTTGGTGATGTGACATTATAATAGTAGAATCTTGTATATCAATAACTTTTCTAAACAAATCATTAAAAACCTTCCATCAGATATTAAACCAGCATTTCACACAGATAATAATATAGTTAAATTTTTTATTAATGGTAAAGATAAAGAAGACAGTTTAGGCCACTCTGGCATTTATTCACTTCAATGCAACGACTGCCCGGTGTTTTATGAAGGCAAAACGTCGCGTAATGTTAATATCCGGGTAAAAGAACACCTAGGATGTCTCAAAAATAATGGATTTTAGGAATTTGCCAACCATCTCTTAGAAATATACCACAATATTCAATAAAAATACAGGCACTAGTTTACTGCATAAAAATGGAACAGGCATTCGACTTGATAATTTAGAAGCGTTAGAAATAAGGAAATCCCGAATAAGAATCCCCGTCAACATAGAGTTGTATTGTGCTCCACCACCACTGTTTAAGGGGGATTTATTCCTGCTGTGAAATGGCATCATAGTTTGATAATATTTCATGACTTTGATGACACTCTCAAAACAAATCAAAACAGCTTCAAGCTGCGTGTTTTTTTTTCTCACGACTTAAACATTTATTATCATAACTCCTGAATATATTCCTGCTAGAATAACTACATCTGGCGAAAAGAAATATCATCGATAATAATAATAAATCGATGGCAATAGCGTACATCCCAATAGAAATTCTAAAATGTCTTTTTAACGTATGGCTTCAATATAATAATACAAACTCTGCCTTTTAACTGTATTGCCTCGATGTATGGCCTCTTCCTTTTCTCTGTATTTCCAATGTATTGACGTACTCTTGTCATCTTTCCCCTCCTGTTTACGTTTCTTCCATCGCAACAATTCCCCAGGGTGTCCGTAGCGAGCACATTCCCCTATTCCTTGGAGTTTGTCGTCTGTCTTATCTTTTACATAAATTCTGTATAACGGGGGTGCAGTGCATCTCCAAATTATTACTGTGCATATTTAACGAGCATTCACTTAAAAATATTTTAAACCGTAATCATTGTATATTGTGAAGTTTACAATAAAAATCAACTATAATGATTTTTGAAACCAGATTTAAATATAAAGAAATATTAAGAATAAATTCAAAAGTACCATATTAGTCAAGTTTTATACAAGCATGCTATAACAATATTGAAAAATATAATCTAACTAAAATCATAGTTTGTTACCACTGATACACACAATTGTATATCAACCAGTATAAGAATTAATTGTACCAGTCTGAAGATAGCTGTCACAGGCTTAAAGCGGTCACTGTCAAAAATAAATGTGGAACACAGTTAAAAATATTTTTTTTAATCATTATAATGGAATTCCACCACGTATTAACAGTTGAAAAGATCAAAATATTTTTTTAATCATTCAAGATAATATTAACAACTGTCAAAATGAAACATGAAATCGAAAAGACGCAGAAAAGAAAAAGATAATGGTAGCAGCTGGGACTCGAACCCAGGACCTCGTGATCTATCCAGGACCTTGCGCTCTAATCCACTGAACTACAGCTTCAATCTAGAATATTGTAGTCGTGATAAAAAGGTAGGTAGGTAGTGTGAATTAATTAAATATGATATTGACAATTCTTAGAAATCGAAATATGATTCCGACAAAAAAGGACCATATTAAGAAATGAGAAAATATTAGGTTCGTACTAACAATTATAAGCTTCGCCGCTCGAAGCTCACGCTCGGTCTAGTGGCTTAGAAAGGGAATAAAATACTTATTTAATGAATTGTGAGAAATTCTCCTTAATTTCTAATTTACAAACTTCTTTTGGTTTATTGTATCACTATTTTTGTCGTGGTGTTTTATTACTGTATGGTTTAAATATTTATATTTATATCTATTTAAGTCACAGATAAATAAAATAGAATAAATAAGTCATTCGTGGGTTATCTAATATTTATTTTATTAATTTTTGATTTCTATAATTTATTATGTCTACATTTCAGAGAAAATCTATTAAAATGTATGAAAAAAAAACAATTCCGCCAACGCGCGCCGCTAGGGACGCTAATGTAGTATGTTTCAATCTCAGTGTATGAAAAATGTTAGAAGCTGTGCGAATTATATGTATGTTTCTACGGTATTTAGATACAAGTGCGGCCAGGCTGCGTGCATTCCATCTACTGGTACCATAATACGCTTTCTGCAGTTTGCAGAGGAAGACAGCGGTGACTTCCGACAGCGGATGTTTTATTGTTCAACCTTTTATACAAAACCGGAAGTTTGCTGACCCCCGACATCCTTTTTCAGACACACTAAGAATTATTTCGTGGAGTTTCTATTACGGTCGCATTGTGCACTGAAGGATATTTCGCATAAGTGCTGGAATGCAGGCAGCTTTCTAAGATTCGTTAAAATAGCGTTCATGGCTGTGAAGTTTTTAAGTGTTCACATCGATTGTACAGCAAAAAACGAGACATGATATCTTCATATTTTTCTCCATATTTTCCACTTATTCAATGAGAAAAACGATTTCCAAAGATAGTGCTCCAAATTTCAGTGAAGAAGAGGTGTAAAGATTTATAAACATCTAATTTAAAAATTTAAAACATTATGTTGTCCAAATAAAAGTATAAAGTCCATACGATAATACAGCTTATAGTTATATCCTATTTCTTACAGTGTCCAAATTAACTTTTGTGCAATACAATAAACTATTCCTCCGAATAAATAACATAAAAAAACGTACATTATGCATCATTGAAATGAAAAAATACGTGTACAGAAACTCTGGTTATAATTATGGAATGGCCTAGTAGTTCTTAATTATCACCCGACGTATTATTCAGCATGTGTCGCAAAACATGTTCGCTGTTCGTACCCTCATCACATAAGTGAAATTACCATATTCCTTTTGTTCTAAAATTTTATACAGAATAATAAAAATGGTTAATACTATTTTCAATAATATTATGAGGGTCCTTTTGTAATTATTATGATAACGGTATTTTTAAAATTTGTCTAAACATATATGTGTCTGTACCTGTTAATTATAAATAAGATTTTAGTTTGGAATGTACGTATATGCCATTCTAATCTCAACAACAAATTTACAATATGCTAAAGAATGTATGAGGCGATGTATGAATGTGAATGAAGCAAGAAGTGTAGTTAGTTAGTTAGTTACAGATATATTAACCCTTACCACTCCATTATTTTTTAATATTTGTTGTCAGCCAACTCTAATTTAAATAAGGTCAAAATATTAATTTATTGATAGGCAGTTACAAAAAGGTTATTTTATAGCAAATCAAAAACGGAAAACAGTCAAAAGCTTATTAAAACGTGAATTTAAATGGTTTTTTTTTATCGAACAATCACAAGAAACAATGTCACGTGTCAAGTTTTACAAAATAGCAAAAATACAGCGCGTGCGCACGTCTTATTTTATCGGCCGCCAGCCGACAACTTTGTTGTAGCGTACATATAGTGATGTCGGCTGGCACCCGACAAAGGAGTGGTAAAGGTTAAGGCGACAAAAGTATATTATCCCATATTATTGGTTTACGCCTACCGCAAAGAAGCTTTCATTACCATTTTTTGTAATATTTAATCATTGAAGATAATATTTACAAATCTTGAATCAAAATGTGAAACAGAAAAGATACAGAAAAAGTTGTCGGTTGTATCTGGGAATCTAACCCAGAACTCTTGTCTTACCGGGACAATGTTCTAAGCACAGATTTAATGAGATCTAATTATTTTCCATCATTTTAATCGATATCGTAATTCGTTAATTAAGAACCATTAATATTATCCAGAATAAAAATCACAGTCGCATCTGGGAATTGATCCCAGGACCTCCTAAACTATCAGGATAATGCTCTAACCACTGAAATAATGAGATCTAATTATTTTCCGTCTTTTTTAACGCAATCATACTTCGTAGATTGTCAGTAATATTTAAATTAATAATATTAAATATCTTCATGACAGCTTTGTGGGTATGTTATTAGACTAGGGCATCAAATTATGACACGAACGTCAATCTAAAATATTGCATTGACAAACAATAAATCAGTTTTCCCCATGCCATAAACATACGCCCATGAAATATATTAAAAATAAAACGCTTTTGCATTGAACCCCGGTTATGTTTCATGTATTTTTCGAAATTTGTCATGTTAAATATACGTAATATATTTCACCACAAATTCTATATGTATTTTATGCAAAAAGAAAAATATCAAAAACACGGATAATTATTTTTAAACAGGGATATTTTGGTGGATAGGCATTCGGGGTGATTTTTGTATGATTACAAAACAACAAATTAACTTCTTTAATAAAAACAACTAAAGAAAACTATTACAAAAAGTAAGTTGAAATGGCTGATCAAAATAAAAAACATATTTGGAAAAAATGAAATAAATAATAATAAAAAAAAACTAAAAAATCTCTGATTCAAAAAATTAATACGGAAAATAATTATATAGACGCCATAAGGGAACCGAAAAAATGTGCTAATTCCTTTAATAAATATTTCGCTAACGTCGGATAAAATTTAGCTATACAGATCGATGAAAAATATAAAATAGATAATTTCGAGAAAGACTGTCACAAACAAAATAATCTGTCTGTGTTCCAACCGGTAAAAAAAATTATATTGAAAATATTATTAATTAGTTAAAAGGTGGATCTGCAAGAGGCTTTGATGGATTCACAGAAGAACTACTGTAAAAACATAATAAGAATTTTAATTGTCCACATTATGCATTTAAGTTTGAATAGTGGAATATTCCCATCAGTTTATAAAAAATCTGTCGTAACTCTAATTTTTAAATCCGGCAGCCCTAACGACAAATCAAATTATCGACATATATCTCATGTATGTACATGAGATATATGTCTATTGCTAAAATTTTGGAAAAGATCGTACCTTTTAAAACCTAACCTAACCTAACCTAACCTAACTAACTATATGCCAACTAACATTCAACTTAAAATATTTGATAGTATCTCACATACAAAACTAATTGACAAATTAAATGATATCGAAATTATTAGCAAGATTTGGTTAATTGGTTAATAGAATAGGTATTGGTTTCAAAGACACCTAACTCAAAGAGGTTAAAAGTTCAAATTAAACAACTTAATAAGTGAAGCTAAAATTTTATAATTTCTTCAAATGATTGATAACTTTGTGGAGTCATTATTAATTATATAATAAGAAATACACTTTGTATACACCACTTTCATTAAAATATATAAATATTTCTAATATTTTTGAAATATTTATATTTTTTAATGAAAGTGGTGTGTACAAAGTGTATTTTTAATTATATAACTAAAATTTTATGTTTTGGAATCCCCCAAGGGACTGTTATCGGACCAATTTAATTTATAATTTATGTCAATCAAATGTTAAAATTTTCCATTTATGGTAAAATTATATTTTTTGCTGATGATACTGCAATAAATATCGAAAAAAGGACATAGAACGAGATTACCATTACAGCCAATCACGATATAAATATTATCAAAGAATGGTTCGATAACAACCTATTATTACAACGGAGAAAAAACATATTTCATTCCCTTTTTTCTAGAAGAGGAAGTACCAACAAATTTAATTAACATAACTATTCACTCTAAAAAATGTATAAATGATATTATATGTAATACGGACTGTGCTAAACTAAATCTTATATAAAATATCTTGTAATCATAATAGATGTTAGAGAGGCAGTTAAAGCACGTTGGAGCGACAGTGGGGAAGAAGGACACGTTAGTCGCCAGTATTAGAAATGACGAGCCCCAAGTCGGCTGCCAGTGTAATGAATGGCGATGTTGTAATAAGTCAATATTGGGTACAAATCCTACGATGCAGCGTCAAAGTAATAATAGGGACCTGACGGGCTTACCTGGTTAGCTCAGTAGATTAGGCAGGTGACTCTTCTGCAGGCGCGAGTCGGCGTTAGCCTCAAACCGGCATCGGAGGATAAAAGGTACTTAACCACCCAAATGAAAGAGATGTGCATCTTCTAGCGAAGGTTTATTTTATGGGAAAGCATTTACAGGTAGTAAATATGAGGTTATAATATCAATTGGGAATACATTTCCTATCTAAGGTTTAAATCTCTCTCTGGTGAGTCTTCAATCGAACAATTACTTTAAACATAGATATTTTGGAGCACATACAAAGTGGAAATGGTTTACGGCTTACATAGATAGAACTGGGGCGGTCCGCCCGCGGCTCCATCGCAGAAGGTGACGCCGTGGACCGCCGAGCATATCGTGACTTGCAGGGAGTTAATGCACTGGTCACTGACTCTACTGTTTACGTTTATGCAAAGACAATGAGTTTACAATGTACTAAAAGCATGGAAGGCAAGATGACGCCAGAAAAACATGCCGGGCGGCCACGTGCGAAAGCACGCTGCACGCACCTTTTGCTTCTAATGTCTAATCTGGAATGGCGACCAACCGCCTCGCAAGCGGGTTCGCGGCTGGCGGGGGAAGTGGCACCGCTGGTGTCGCAGCATGAGACCAAACACGAGCGGCTAGATATATTTTACAACGACTAGATTCTCCTTGTTTTTAAATTGTAGCTAATTTGTTACTTAACATAGATAAAAATGTTATGGAAAGACCATAAAAACCTCACTGTAGAACGAATAAGAAAACTTATCTATGTCTTCTATAATATACCCAACATATTTAACAAGAATTCCATTAAAAATGTTTATTCAGTCTCTTTTTCAGTATGGCATTATTGGGTGGGGAGGTGCCTATAAAGCCCCACTACAGCCAATAAAAACAATTAAAAAAATAATCACTAAAAATACCCTACGATTAAAAAAATAATCACTAAAAAACCCGAAATATCTCCAGAATAGGGATTCTGGAGATATTCCCGGAATTTAATGTACCATCTATTACAGAATTATGTAGAAGAAACACCTTATATCAAATTTACAAAGTTTTTTATCAATAAAATTCACTTCACTGATAGTATTAGAAATAGATAAAACAAAAGGTTTAATAGCCATCTCAATGCTAATAACAACCATGAGACAGCAGCACTACTTGGTACTAAGATGGTACAATATATTATTATCCAAAAACAAAATTAATTATATTTGAAATATGAACAATTCAAACAGCAAATTAACTCCCTGAACTTAGATAATAATATCTTTTACCCTTAATATATACTGTCTATCATATTTTAAAAGAAACAGGTTAGGTTTAACTCACCTTGAAGCCAGACGAGGGGCGCCTGACTCTGGGCTTACCTGGGTAGCTCAGTAGATAGAACAGGTAATCTCTCTTCTGCAGTCGTGAGTCGGCATCAGCCTCATACCGGTTCAGAGGAAAAAAGGTACTCCACTACATTGGGCATCGGTCCGGAGTAGAGACAGCTCTCGGCAGGAACGGAGTCTTCATATTAGTTCACAAACCCGGTCCACTATGTAGGGACCTCACAAGTAAATGGTTAACAGTAGTTAGGACTTTTAAATTGCGGTAACAAGACGCCATTGTAAACAGCGTGCCAGCGCAGGAGCGCGTGTCTATGTCACAACCTCTGCGTTCTGATGCCGGAATCTTTCTGTGGCAAAAATGGCCGTCGCTCTCGTGTCGGGACGTGGAACCATCCAACCGAATTCCCCGACTTTTTAACAAGTAGCTAGGTGTCTATGCACGAGAGGCTAGAAGTAATTAGTAATTCCGTTACTTGACAATATATATCACTATTTGATTATTTTTTTTATTATTGTAATTCTAAAATTGTTTTGTTGATTTACGTTTATAGTTATTTAATAAGTTATTTAAATTGTTTAAATACTGAATTATTTTTTTCATTACGTATGTAAATACTCCTATCATAACCACGAGCTATTGGAGCTTAACTTATACAGAGTAGATAAATAGGAAGTTAAAAAATCATGTGTGTGATGTATTATGTTATAATTATGTAATATTTTGCAATAAATAAAATATTTCGATCGGAAAATACTGTGAAAATATGTTTCACAAATAGAAATACTATGCTCGTAATTGTAAGTTTATCCCTTTTCACGAGGGAATAAAGTACAAGGCTTTTTATTTGCTGACCAAAATAACGTTATTTGTAACATGAAATAATTATATCAAAAAAGCAATTGATGAAAGAAAAAGCCAAGTAAATGATTTCCTCAATACGGGCTCCACTAAAGCCCTTCTAAAACCTTCGAGGGATTGAAAAATCCGTAAAAACTCTTCAAACAAAAGGCAGGTCACTTGTTTTCTTCATTCTTAAGGCTTTCATTCTTCCTCCCACATTACTTCCGCTTCCTGTGACCCTTCTGGCTATTTCACAATCCTTGATGGAGTACCTACTCGCTGCCTTCTACCTGCAGGAAGATCAGTGGAAAAGTAATAGGGCTCGATGAAAAGAAGGCTCCGATCTTTTTGGAGAAATTTTACCCGAGATTTTTCTTTTTTTTTTCATATCACAGATTTTATTAATCGCTTGTCCCATAACCGCGAGTGTATTACGCATAGCATACATGTTTAATACAAAAGTAATAATATTTTCTTTATTTGAAACTGTTAAATCAATGCGGAAAACAGTTTTTTTTTCTGAAGATCACTTAACATTCTGAAATTGGTCCTGTCTAAGATAAACAAATGGAAAAAAAATGTTTACGCTAAATCGTTATTGCACTTTTTTTTCAATTTTTAGTTTTAATTTTTTTTTGTTTAGTAGACAACGGCAGACATTCAAAAACGTATGAACATAAAATAAATCTTAATAACCATACAGCATTAAGGGTTTTCTCTGAAGTATTTCAAATATGAATAAAAAAATATATCGTAATATAATCTGGCTTATCTGTCACTGGAGGCTTTGAGAGAAATCATTTTGCTCAGGGACATTGCCATCTTTGGGGATACTGTATAAAGGATATTTTTCAGGAAAGAAATGAGTAAACCTTGGTCTTGAATAGATTATTTTTGAAGATATAGTGTAGGATGGTAGAGCAGATAGGAAAAGTAATGGATTAATCAAACCCTTATGTGTTTAAGCAACTGTGTCCAACAATGTACTAAATACCCAATAAATTTATACCAAGAGCTTTGAAAAGTTTTTTTTAAATCCGTACTTGATCCCAACTAAAATCGGTAAAAAAAAAGATTGATGGTTTCGTTCAGTTTTTTTTTTCTTTTCCAAACATTGTTTCCAATTTCTTCACTTTGTCAAATTTCGGCAAACTTATTGTTCGCCTCAGCCTAAGTCAAATATTGGATTAAATCCTTTCTACTCGTGTCAAGTTTTCAGGACTTCTATCAGTCAATGTCCTTTTTCGGGGAGGGTGTGCGTGTCAAGTCCTAAAGGGTGGTACTTTGAAATCCATCCCTTATGATAAAACCTAATGTATTGAAACAAATAAGACGACGTTAGTGTGTAACCCGTTACAGGCCTACCAATGAAGAAATTCGTTAGAATAAGCTTTTTTTAAATTGCAAATCAAAATATTAATAATCCTAAATAAAGTGGGCAACAAGCGGGGAAAGAATTCTTTCACGACAATTTTTATTATTTAAATATCGCCTACGAGTCCACAGTGCCTGGAGAAAGTGGGACTATGGCATCTACCATAATTATTGGGGTATATTGTGAGCTTGAAAAGAGTGGGAAGGGTAGAAGATGGAATAGAGGAAGTCTGAGAAGTATCCGGCTATTCAAGTATGGTTCCTAGCCATTTCAAGTAACATTTCGATTATGAATGGTGGTCCTTCGCCAGGGCGATACCAATAATATCAACCATCCTGAAACGTAGCCTAAACATACAAAATATGTTTATCTGTTCATAAAAATATAATAATTATATTAATAATTGAATAATTTGTATAGTGAAATTTTTGTGAAAAATATCCTCAAGGGCACTGTACCTATACAACTTCATATTTTTTTATCGAATTATGTACAAACAGGTAAAACATACTTACTTGGCAGGTCGTTTCAGATAAACACAGTTCTATTAGAAAATTTAAGCTTGGAGAAGATACGGTTTTTAACATTTGCTAATTTGTCGTTTATTTCTTATAATGTTTATTAGAAAATTGGTGGCAAAATAAGAATTGGTATTTATTTGAAATATTTATAATTTAAGTTATTTAAAATGACCTTAAAAAGCTTAAGAAGTGTTCAATAGATATTTACATCTTTTACACATTTGGTTATTTACAATGTTGCGGACTGTGGAAAATTTCGAACTTTTTTTTAATAGCTATAACTCGACACATTTGCGCACCGGTGGATGAAAAAAATACTTATTATACAATTGACTTCAGGTAAGTACTAACCAACTAGCCTAACTTCGTAATTTTTGGTGCGTTTTTTCCAATTATGGATATGTTTGTCTATATCTCAATATGTATGTACATTTGTGAAATAACAAATTATAATAAAATAAAATTTTTACTGACCGGTCGGTGGCTAAGTTGATAAATGCGTCCTGGATTCCTTTCCTCTGCTGGCTAAGCCTCCATCATTGTACAAGCAACATCTTCCGCTTTTCAAATCTGGTCAGGTTTTTTTAACCCTGTGTCTTTCTTTTAAAAAAATTATAATAATAATAACAAATAAATCTTTAAAAAAACAGGTCGGTCGCGATAATTGTTTTAATAATAATAATACTATTTATTTTGGTATGTTAGTGCAGTCCAAAACATTCCATATAAATAATACATAAATTGGATTAAAAATATATACATACTCGTACATATATAATAGTAGGTGCATAACTGAAAACGATACATATGCAATTGAAACACAAAATAAAATAAGTAATAAATGTATGAAAATGAAGACTCAAGGGAGCTGTGACATTTATATTGTGAGGGGCCAATGACTTTCTCCAGTATACTCGTACGTCGATGCTGGTGGCTGGACTGAGACGGGCTTCCATTATCAGGATATTTACGGAGCTATTTATCTATTCCCTCATTTCTACCACATTGGATCTTATAAAGGCTGCAAAACCAGGAACTCGCCCCTCCGTGAACATACTGGAAGGACTGCAGTATCTGAGGAAGCCAAACATTTTGAAATCCTCGAAAGGAAAAACTCAAAAAAATAAAAAATCTTAACGTCTTGAAGCATTTTAATATAATTTATTGTGATAACAGTGAGGGGGGTCTGAAGGCTATCGGTATTACTCAGTAGTTAGGTCCCTAATAAAAGATGATCCTGACGTTCAAATCTCGATCTCGAAAATAATCCTTTTTAAATGAATGCATTTTGATGATTATTGGTATTAAATATTAGAATAAACACATGTGTTAAATGTTATCAAACGTTTTAAATGCATATTTCAGATTTTTTCTTATACACAAATATTGGAAAAAAATTCCGTTTTGAGTATAATAGAACATACCAGAGCTTTTATTGGTTCATTCACAGTATTTTCTTTTTGAAAGATATTACCAATATTTTCCTTATTATGGTTTAGAAAGCGCTATTTGAAATCCATCGAGTGTACACTCCTTTTTTATGATTTTGAACTATATTTTAAGCATATTTTGCAGACAAAACTAAGCGTACATTATGTTCCTCCTTCGGAAAGAATATAATACTTATGTCGATCTTTTCAGAGTTCATCTCTTTAGAAAAATGTATCCATCAATATTTAACGATGTGAAAACCCTTAATTCAGAGATACCACGTAGTAGGTACCTACAAGGTGTCAAAACGAATTTCTTTTTTGTTTTTTCAATAGACCGGTCAGTGACTAAGTTGGTAGCACGCCGGGTTCCGACCAAGGCGTAGTGAGTCCAATTCTTCGGCTGGCTAAATCCTTCACCACGGCACAAGCAATATTTCCGCTTCGTTTGATGGTAGTAAAAGATTTTTTAAATATTCTCAGGTGATTCGTAACCTGGGAAGTCTTTTAAATCATTAAAATAATAATAATTTTGTAGTTTATGTCGCAAATAAAAACCCTTTCACAACTCTCGAAATCTGTGATAAGTGCAAGTTTTCTTTGCTATATAAGGGAATAATAATTTATATTAAGAAAAACGTATATATATGTCATGATTTGTAATACGAATTGCACTATAAAAATTAGCATTCCTTGAAAAAACACGGTTTTGTCTGAATTACTTTGACTTTAAACTCAAATAAAGTGGTGTATAAGCTTTTGCAATTAATTTCTTGAACGCCATAAATTTATCGTCCGATTTCCTTCCTCACCTGTCATAACTTAATCATCGTATAATTTTGTTCTCATATAAAAGGATGCGCCGGTCATAAATATTAATTGCCGCCGAGATGGAGCGGAGTGCAAGAGAAGGGTTGCCATAAAAGCCTCACTCCCTAATTGGCAAATTCATATATATTACAAAACTTATTCAGTGAACCTGGCAACTTTTCATTTAGCCGCTGACAAATACATTCAAACATACTACATTAAAAGCATTTTAAGAGACTCTAATTACGTTTATATTTTCTATTTAAAAACATTAAAATATTTAATGTAGGAAAAAAAAATTACTTTTTACGTACATAAATTTACATATTATATTTAACATTATTAAATATTCAATGATAGTAAGACAATTATTTGTTTGGTAGCTGTTCAAAATGTAGTATTTTATACATATAAAATGTAGTATTATATATCTAGTATATATCTAGTCATTTCACAAATGAAGACAGCACCATCTCAATCACAGTAGACATGATTAACACCGCCATGAGATACATGAAAACTGGGAAGTCAGCAGGCCATGACGGACTGAGTTTTGAACACGTTAAACACGCAGGAGGACCAATTTTACAGCTGCTGGCGAGGCTATTTACTGATATTTTGAAGAATGGATACTTACCAAATAATATGACAAGAACTATAATAACACCCATTCTCAAATCTAAATCGGACTCAACCACCCAGGACAGCTATAGACCGATCTCAATTGCTACTGCCGTCGCAAGATTATTCGAACGTTTACTACTGGACCGAGTCGGACCCAGCATGGAAACTAATGACAACCAAATGGGTTTCAAAAAGCAGACCTCTACCGATGCAGCCATATTTACTGTGAAAAGAACACTAGAATACTATAGAAATAAGAAAACCACCTCATACGCATGTTTCCTTGACCTGAGTAAGGCCTTCGACAGGGTTTCTCACCCGTTGTTATGGGCTAAACTCAGAGGATAGAGGAATATCATCGGAGGTGATACACATCCTTGACTTGTGGCACAGACAGCAGGAAAACCTAGTAAGGTGGAAAGATGGTCTTTCCGAACCTTTCCTCCTAAAGAGCGGCGTCAGACAGGGTGGATGCATGTCCCCGATATTGTTCAACCTTTACATGGACGAACTAACTGAAAGGCTTAACAATGCAAGGGTAGGCTGCCACATTGGAGGACAGTGTTTGAACAACATCAGTTATGCGGACGACATGGTACTAATGGCACCGTCTATAAGAGGGCTGCGCATTCTCCTGAAGATCTGCGAAGAGTTTGCTGAAGAAACAAACATGTCTTATAACCCCAATAAAACAGCTCTGTTGGTCATAAGATATAGACAAGGCCCGACTCGTATTCCTGCAGCTACCCTGAACGGTGTGATCCTGAAGGTGACTGAAGAAACCAAATACCTAGGACACATAATCACCAGTACTCTGATGGATGATGAAGACATTGATAGGCAAAGACGAGCTCTCAGCGTAAAATCGAATATGCTCAGTAGAAGATTTCGCCTTTGTAGTACCGCTGTGAAAAGGACTCTATTCCTTGCCTTCTGCGCAACGTTGTACACCTGCGAACTCTGGGCAAACTACAAAAAGAGTAGTATGGAAAGACTTCGCGTACAGTACAATAACGCCTTCCGCATAATGTTTGGCCTCCCCAGATACTGCAGTGCTTCCAGTATGTTACGGAGGGGCGAGTTTCCGGTTTTGCAGCCCTTATAAGATCCAGGGTGGCTGGAATGAGGGAAAGAATAAACAGCTCCAGGAATATCCTCATCATGGAAGCCCGCCTCAGTCCAGCCTCCAGCATCGACGCATACTGGACAAATATATTGGCCCCTCACAATATAAATGCCGCAGCACCCTTAAGGAGTTATCTTACTCTTATTTAGTTAAATTATTATTTTTCTTTATTTATTTATTTTTACGATGTGATGTATGTTTATATTTTGTATATTTTTTATAACTATTGAATGTATATTATTGTATGGAATGTGTGGGACTGCACTAACCTCCCCACATACCGGAATAAATATTTATTATTATTATTATTATTATTATATATATATATATTATATATATATATTTATATATTTATTTATGTTCAGGATGTCATCTCAATATATTATATTATATAATATAAACACAGACTTATTTTTCTAACGGTTATTCCTCTGGCCTAATATTTTTAAAAATATGTAAAAATATGTGTTTTAGTAAAAGCTCCATTATTCAATTTCGAAGTCTTTGCAATAATGATACAAATAACGTTAAAGTTTGCAAATGAATTCGATAGAAGGCAAAGTATTGAATCACATCAAATGGATATTCAAATAAGATAATAATAATAATAATAATCGGATGATTTTTATAGCGCCGTTTTATATTTTAAGGGCGCTGTACAAATATTACTTCCTATTCTTATATTACATATATACCATGAAGTTTTTTTCTCTTTTTGGACAGGCTATCATTACACATTACTTATAGACCATTTAAAGAGATGCAGTTAAATTATCAAAACTAAATACGGCTTGGTCTAAGTTTTCATACATGTTAAATTGAAAAAAAAAGAAGCTAACTGTATTTATTCCTTACGATATATTGCAAGACGCTAATACAAATGAGTGATTGTTTCCATTATATTCAATAATGTATATAGCTAAGACAATGAATTATTATACATATATTTTTAGGATAAATAACACAGAATACTCTTAAAAGGGGGGAGCGGCGGGGGAGGACGGGGGCCGGTGGGACTGATCCATGGGGCCCTCAAATCTTCTTTGTCTTATTGACGCCCCTGGGTGGCGTGACGGGACGGTTGGTGTTGGTCTGCACGTACGCCAGGTAGCGCTTGTCGGCCGGCTTCTGGATCTGGAAGGAGCACTTCAGCGTGTCGTCCACTGACATCATTGCACCTGCATTATCGAATTCCCCGTAGTAGTTGGGCACTGAGAAGTGGGTGACCAGTTGCCTCTTGGCAAAGAACTCATACCCGTCCTCTACCATGATAAGATAAGATAAGACTCCTTCTCTTTCACTTTTGTTTATTCGTTGCTGATATGTTTATGTTTGTAGTCCTCGAGGTCTGAGACAGCGCAGAGGTGTGCAATCACTGGTCTATGAGACAGCACGGCTTGTCACGATGCAAACAACTCGATCTTGGCATACACTTCTTGCTTTACTCACATTAATATACCGTCTCATACATTCTCTTCTGTTATTCTGTCTTCTGGCATTGCGCGACTCAAGTATTTGATTCACTTGATCTTGCCATATCTTCATCGGGCGTCTCCGGCTTACTCTTACTTACTCCCACTGGAATAAATAAATAAAACATTATTTATTAGTATATATAAACACAAAGTATATATTTTTGTACCCTGATGATGCTATTTTTTGTACCTTGAGCGAAACCGGTCGGTATTCATAAAAATTAAATAAATTTTGTTGTTATTTCATTAATATGTGAAACCACAATGTGACTGCTCTCTATGAAAAAAAAATTATAGATAATGATAATAAAATTAAAATTAAAAAAATAATAATAAAAATTGAAAAAAACATTGAAAAAATAATATAAATTTAAGAAAAAACAAAAAATGAAAACAAAAAAATATCGAAAAAACCTATCGCCAAACGTAGTTTCTTTTACTGATTTCTTTTAAAAATCCAAAATAAATTACATTCATAGCGTATCATCTTGATCCTATCGTTAGTGAACCAGAAATCTTAATTTCGTACTTTATTGAAATGTTGATCCATTTCTTAATATCATGTATCTACTTTCTACTTAGGTATGTTTCATGATTGATATCGTCAACTCTTGGGAAGCGTTCTTCCTTCGCCTATTAATGGAAGTGGGAAGTATATTTTTCTCCCATTTTAAATTAGACGTTTTTCTCCGATCTTTAATTCATATTTGAAGTAATATGTAAAAAGGTATTGCGATCACTCACAATAAACATGTTTATTGCTTAATTGATCAAAAATATTCATAATTCACTCGTTTATTGTGTCTGAGAAGCGATCACTAAATTTCACTCAGTATTTCCCACTGTAAATTTCCTTAAAGATTTTTTTTTTAACTTATCTGCTAGTAAAAAGGGCAACCTGATACTTTGGAGACAAAAAGATTGCAGAAGAAAGCACATTTCAAAGAAAGCTATCGCAATCGGTCGGCAATTCAGTGAAAATTTTGTTTTAAGTTGCACAAATTAAATTTTATTCTTCGCTTCCACTATACGATTAATTAAAAACTTAGAGGATGCCTTTGATTGAATTTAATTATGTCCAAGCTATTTTTTCTCGGGATTTATAATCTTTAATATTCGGAAGAGATTTCACCCGTAAAAAAACTACGTTACGCGTTCGATTACCAAAGTGCAGATATTTTAAATCTGCGTTTTATTTATATTATTAATAAGAAGTATATTGTTTAAACCACTGTTTTTAGTATATAAATAACTACATTTTTCAGAAGTAATGCTTCGCTCATCAGAATACACAGTATACTTATAATTAAAGTACTTCTTATTAATTATGTTATGCCACAAAATAATTACACATCTACAGAAGATACAATTAATTTATGGAGAATCTTTTACTGGAGTTTACGAGTACATAGAATACTAATAATATTAATTTATTTTTTCTTAATAAAATACTAATTTGAAGGATATATTTTAGACCTCTATATATTGGTCGAGTTCTGCTGTAAAACTGAGCTAAATACATTACAAACAATTTTAAATTTGTAATGTCATTGGTTAAATAAATCCTTTTTTCGATATTCCTTTTCAGAACACCAATTGAATATAAAAATAAAAAGTATAGGAATTAAGTAAGGACGATATTTACAGTTCTTAGAAGTCTAAGTATGATATCGATAAAAATTACGGGATGGATTTGGGGTAGCCGTAGTTCAGTTGGCATGGAGCGCAGGTCCCAGATGGACCATGAGGTCCTGGATTCGAATCCCAACTGCTACCGTTATCTTTTTCTCTTGTGTGTCTTTTCGGTTTCGTGTTTCGATTTGGGAGTTGTTAAAAGAAGTTTATTACATAATCGTGTTTGTCGTTTGTATTGAATTGTACGAAGCTCGTGATATTGAAAGGAATTAGTATCGAAATCATCTCTTTCTAAAAGATAGCCATCTCGCTTTCTATTCAGAAATCTACACAATGAAAATGTTCTCAAATTATGCATATTCATCTCCAAAATCTATTAACGTGAGTAATACGCATTCGTACGACGTAATATGATAAGCCTTATCGTTCAAAGCATTCCGGAATAAAATGTATTCTCCATAACTCACGTCACTCGTTTATTTCAATGACCACAATATGCCGCCATCTCCCGGAATATCCTGAAACACTGAAATGTTCCAAGTTATAATACCCATCTGATTTACCGTTTAACTTACCGAAAGGCAGTGAAAGGGAGACAGTATCTCCACCGCGAGTGATGTGTACAGAGCGATTAGGGGATGCCTTTTTGCGCTATGGTCTCGGCGAACCCTTAAGTTAATCTAAATCCTAGTTATAATACTTAGATCTAGTTTTAATGTTAACACGTGGCTCGGTTGGTTAGACAAACACAAGTCCCATGTTTCCTTAAGTCAGCATTAGGATGACAGGGGTACAAGTTAATGTGCCCCATATTAGCGAAAGAGGAATTTGTTACTTCATTATAGCTAAATATTTATTAATATATTATACCTAACTGCTGAGATCTTGGAGCTAATCCTCTCACCCCTATAATAAGTATTTGTCATGAATGAGGAATTTCGGTAATGTTCAGAAATTTAATGGTCTGTTTAATCGGAAACAATAACATCATTCTGCTTCAAAATTAATACACTCCTACATATCGTTCAAACCACGAAAATGTAATTCTCGACTAAAGCAATCACTATGTGGCTTGGCATTGTATTTAAATGGAAAATTCTTGGTTTTAAACCACTTTAATATATATTTATATATTATCGATCGGTTTCGGTTGAACTCAACCTTCTTCAGGGTCGTAATCATGTGTGTAAACTAAAGTAAAATACACTGATATATTATGATAATGAAAGTATAAGGGACAGTATATCAGAATAGAATAGGACAGAGCATCAGAGAGGGGCGATAGAGGGATGGTTAGAAGGGTTTATTTATTAGAATTTATTTAAAACGTGAAAATTAAAAAAAAAAAATTGAGGTTCAAGTTAGGAGGCCGATTCGATTCAATGTCCTGGCTTTAGTCAATATACCAAATCTTACAGTGGGTAAAGACGTACTTACTTCATTCACGGTAATGTTTAGTTCGAAGTTGTGTGTGAAATATAGAAAAATCTACCGTATTTAGCTTTTTTATAAATAAACACCAGCCGCATTGTCTGAGAACCTGGTCTCCCCACCACGAAAACCTTTTTTATATATAGAAATTCGAATTAGTATATATTTTATGTGAATACGGCACAAAAGTCCCAACTGATCTCTTATGGCATATGGTTTATGGCATCCCCAATTGAGGTATTTTGTAAGGCTGCAGATAGCGGAAGGGGAAGGTGATGGGGAAGTGGAAGGATGGGAAGTACCTGACTATTGCCATTTTAAGTAACGATTCGATTCTGATTGATGATCTTCCACCAGGGCGATACTAAGAGTATCTACGAGTTTGCACAGATCTTCTATATATTATCTGTGCAATTGGCCAAAAGAGAAACTAATGAAGTATTCTTAAAATCGTTGTCTGTTGCATGGACTGCATAAGATCTACAGTAGGGGGGACACCTCAAATAACACAGATAAATGTAATGTTCAATATTAGTTACTGCAATAGTACAGTCTATACGATCAATTTTAGAATACATTCATACACTCTTAACGTTAAATAATTCACACCCACTTATTTATTTACAAAGACGTCATATTTTTTAATGAATCTATATCTATTCTATCATTTTTCTAAAAGATGGTTTAAATGAAACACATTTTCCGGGTAAGTTTATATTTACAGATGATATTAACAAAAATCAGTAATTACTAAAATACGTATAAAATTCATAGTTTACTTCATGTTTTTTTCTGCATTTTCCTACAAGTTTCGTACCTGTATACGTTCCTAAAATGAAAAATTTTGCATGTTGGATGTAATTTACTTCCACTTCCCCATCGTGTTTTTCTTTCTGGAATTCACTCCGTGATCAATATGTGAACAAGGATTGATTGAAACATTTTGGAGTCTGTTGAGTTGAGTTTGTTGATTTTTCCTACAAACACTTTATAAACCCGATAAGCGAGTCATGTTTGGCGCATGACATCAAACGAGACATTCCCAGGTCCCTCTGCACCGACATTTTGTGCGCCTGAAAAATATTTTCATAATCAAGTTATGAAAAACGTTTCAGGCGATGAAGTGTGGTATGGGGATGATTGTAAAACTGTTGGATGCAGCCTGACGTTGAATAAAAGAAACATTAAAATACTTATACACATGATCTTGTATCACCATGAAACGCTCAATTAAAGATGAAAGCAAAGACAAAAATCTTCGCGAACCTTTTATTATACTTGAATATACCTAGTATTAAAAAAAACATTTCGGTTGCCTTTCTTTTTACTAAAACATTACTAAAATTCCAAAATTAGATTAAAAACAAAATTGCATAATTAATATAAATTTGTGATTTTGTGTAATTAAAATATGAAAAATTGTGTTCCTTTTGTTTTATCTTGATCGAGATATCAAGTTTTATTAATTTTTCGTATTATCTCTTGTTTGTTTCAAAGATGTAGGCATGTGATGACAAAGCATTTTATTATATTACTTCAATTGTTCCATATTTTGATATAAAGCCATCAGTTTCCTTAAAGTACTCATTTCGAATTTGACAATGTAGTTAAAGCTTTTTTGGGATGGTTTTTTTCACTCTTCATATGCAGCACTGCATTGAGGAATATCTGATCATCGACCATTGTTGAATCAATCTCAATTAACGTTAAAAACCGATTGAATTAATTTTTTTTCACCAATTTGAGCGACACATTATTATAGAAATACTGAGAATATTAATCTTCCATTAAAAGCAAATAAGTAAATTTCGTATTCATACATTTGCGAAATAACGATGGGTTGGTAGCTATGTAGACAAATGCGTCAGATTTCTACCAAAGCGTCGCGACTTACGAGTTCAATCGTCTGCTAGTTAAATCCTCCATCATCCAACAATTTCCACTTATTTTTATTTTTATTTTTTTGTATTTACAAATCAAACGATACGATATAATTATTGCATTATTAAATGAACAAGTTCCATTAATTGAGCAATTATAAGTTATAAACATTTATATATCAGGTAAATAGTTTGACTTTCTATGTCTTAAAGGTACAGTCGAAAATATCTACATCTCGTAAGTATTGAATGTTTCGCAGATACGTCCCGTTAATGAATTTTTCGCATGCTTAGATTTACAATGTGCCATACTAAATAAATAATAATAATATCTTTATTGTAATTAAGTTTAACTATAACTAAAATACATGTATAATAAAGTGTACAGTGGTTTATAAAGTTGATATATAAAAAGGAAAATAGAAAGTAATATAATAACAGTAGGTAATATGTAAAGAACAGAAATGTATAGTTATTAGTTGAAGTTTCACATAACCCATCTCCCTAGGCTAGCCTGTGTTGAGGCAGTAATTTTACATATTATTTTACAATTTTATAATACCAATGAATATACACTTATATTAAAATATGTTCCATAAATGTTTAAATCAATAACTTCGAATTTAGGTGAATGCACCGGTAAATTCCCTATCATTAATTTTAATCGAATTGTTTGCTTGAATTTTTTTTTGTGAATTAGATTTTTTGAAGCTAACTGGAAGAATGTTGAAAATTCGTATAGCAAGGTGCCTAAAATTCCGTTTCCCAAAAGTAGAATGAGTTACAGAAATTTTTAGAAAGTCTCTGTTAGTATTTCTAGTACTACGGGTGTTTAGTCTTTTTTCATAGTATTGTTTGTATAAAGATGAGTGAGGATTATTTTAGCGTAAATATGCCAAACGTCAAATACTCTCAATATATTGAAGATTGAGATAGAGTCTGTAATTAGAGGTATAAATTTAATTAATTTTAAGGATTATTTTTAAAATTAATAGTGCCTTTATAATTGGATTTAGTGCCGATGAAGTACCACCTCTCCATGCTATGATACCATACACAATAATAGAGTGACAGACCGCAAAATAAATCATTTTTAATTGTTGTAAGTCGAGAAAGTTTCGTACGGTTTTGAAAAAGTGCATGGTTTTTCTTATTTCATTTGCGATGATTTTAGTATGAAGTTTCTATTTGAGGTGTGGATCAATGATGAGGCCAAGGTGCCTCATCTGATTATTGTGCTCAATGTAGGAGCACTGACAATATTCATTATTATTCATACATATGTGTTTACTAATAGAGAAATCTTCATGTGTATATTTAGTTTTCTCGGTGTTCAGTGTGAGCGTATCCAACCATGTTTTAATTATTCCTATATCCCTTTCAATATTGTTGAAAACATCTAGACAAGTGTCAGCTTCAAAAAGAAAAACAGTGTCATCAGCGTAACTATCAATTTTCTCCTGAATATTAATGTTCCATAAATCGTTCGATCTGGTGTGGCGTTCAGGCCGATGAAATGCAAAACTTTCTAACAAATATAATTAATAAAAAATAAAACAGTTCAAAATTTTATATAAGAATAACGCATGTGAGACAGATGTTTCGTAAATATTTATTTTTTCGATTAACAAAGGCCTTCACAATGCATAAAATAAAGTGGATTTATTTTATGTTTCTATCTAAAAATTGTTCAATTCGATCTTTGTATATACTTTTAGAATCTACTAAAATTTCAAGACCTGTATTATATATTATATCGACTGTATATAGGTAAAACCCTTTAAACCACAAAATGAACACTTGGAGACGTTAAAAACGAATATTTTGCTATTCGTAAAACTAATTTTTAATCTTTATTTTTTTTCCTAAAGTGTAGTAAAATATTGCATTTCTATTCACTTATTTATGAGATGTGAGGTTTAACTCATTTTACTGGTAGATTTAATTAATTTAATTTATAATAGGATAAAACTATTTCCCGTCAATATTATGCTGATGGAATGAAGAGGAATTAAACTATTTCCATTCGATATTATACTGATGGAAATAAGAACAACGAAAATATTATCAGGTTATATATGACACGGAAATGTATTTATTTGTATCTTAACATTGTTGATCAATGTACTTTTACGTTTTTTTAAAACCATCATGTTTTGGATGATCATAAAACTGTTCACAATACACCATTTTTTTCAGATTTCCAGAAAATGTATCCCCAGCCACCAAATTATCTCATATTGGTTAGTATTTCATCACTGGCTTTCTATGTATGTGCCGCGAGCTTGCTGAAAAATTCCGCCAAGGCGGGTAATAAAAGTTTACACTCACGTAAGTTTTGCTTTGGAGCGGAATAATTCATGGTCTTTGTTGGGTTTTTTCTTCATACATGGCGACGCGTATCCGAATTCTCTCTTCTTAGCATTCCCAGATTTTGTATTAAAAATAAAATGGCCGCCGTCCTTTGTGTGGCAGCAATGATAAAAAGTAACGTACTTAAGGCTAAAGTCTTCAAACCGATTTCCATCTACATGCTAATGCCGTGTTTTGCGCTCACTAGAACTACTCTATTTAACTAATCTACTCGTACATACTTCAAGTAAAGCTATAAAAGATTAGGTTAAGTACTAAAAATTCTTATTCTCTAAGGATTCCCAAGACCTAGAGTGCTCTTTTTAGTGATTTTTGAGTGGTATTATCCATGAGATGATATAATGACTATTTGAAAGTAAATACAGATTTTTCTACGTTCTTCACATTTGCCATGTCAAGCTATTTAATTTGTTAGTTCTATTAGTAAAATATGAACTTGGAAAATCTCCACAAAACTTGTATACAGTGTATATTTACTACATACTAGAACATGGCAAAAAAATTCGAGTTTCAAGTTCTAAGAGGGCTCAAAAGTCGCTTATTTTTAAGTCGGTTAAAGTAAAATATGTACAGGTAAGATTTTTTAATAGCATCTGAATGATTCATTATAGGTAGATGATATTATATTTCAAAAAACATTCACTACATTGTATTAATAGACGAACTAAACTAACTAACCAATCACACCGTTTCCCGGTAGGGGTAGGTAGAGAGATAGACCTCCACAAAAAACTCTGTCTCGAGACATACATTTATTTTTGCAGTTTTTTTTTACAAAGATTGGAAGATACTCTCACTATCGCCGTGGTGAAAGACCACCATTCAGAATTGAAACGTTGCTTTAAAAGGCTTTTAGCCGTGTTTGGTGACCAGATCTGAATAGTCAGGTATTTCCCCACCTTCCTCCTCCCCTTCTCCCCCCCCTCCCTAATAACTTCAGTCTCACAACATTCCCCAATTGGGGATACCATAGTCTCACTGGCTCCAGACTGTTGTGAGCAGTTGGGACTCTTGTTCGGTATTCATATACAAAGCTTTTTACGAACTTTGAAACATGAACAATATCGCGCCTTATTTAAGACACATTATTTATTATTATTTCGAACCCGGGTCTCTTGGTAAAATTGTCTTTGATAGCTGAAAATAGTTTAGTTGTCTTCATTTTTTCCAGATAGATAAAGGTATTAAAATTCGTTTGGTCTTTTTAGCACAGTGTTCAATAAATTTATGTTTCAAGTTTAAATAGTTTTTCTATTTAATAGTTAAGACTTTTATTTCTTATATATACATGTTATATTATGCATATTCTCCTTATAAATATATTCATTATAAATATATTCTCATTATAACTCCCAAGGTTTATTGTTTATTTTACAGTCGGAGTTAAATCATTTTCTCTTATGCTGCTACATCATTTTTCATTTCATTTGTATATCGACTCTACCACTCTGGGTAGTGGTCCTGATCGTCAAATTTTATGGACCTTTAAAAATATGACTTAACGGCTGCGAAAAGGAATTGAATGATAAAAGTTTGTGCCGGTTAGTTTTCGCTATTTAATATACAATAAATGGTTTGTTACAATTTTTTTTTCCAACATTCATGTTATTTTAAATCACACTCTTAAGCAAACCTAACTTAGAATAAAAAAACGGTTTCTCGGAAACCATCGTAGGATTCCATTCTTAGAAACAAAATTGCGTTTCTTCTTTGTGAGTTTGTCAGGTAAAATGTAAGCGAGTGAGGTTCTTGGAAACGTATGTTAAAAGTAATTGTTCTTTCACGGTACACATTTAAGCATACACACAATTCACAACCTTTTCAAGTCTTGTCTGCTTTTTGTTATAATTATGTCGAGAACGTATATTTTTTGCTGTGTATGAATGAATAATACAGACATTTTTCCTTGAGTACATTGACACAAGGTACACAAGGTTGCCAAACACTATTTTTATCTCCACAAATACACGTTCGCAAGATGAACTCTTCCAGAATTCAACCTTATAAATTAATTAGTTTACCTCTCGCGTCATAATATGATAGGTTGATTAAGAACAAAGGACGTTGCATGTTATTTTCCTTTTATGTGTTTGCGTAAGCTTGCTGGTAACTTATTTTTTTATTTTTTTTTATTTACGTATTGAAATATGCAGGGTCCAGATAGTTGGGAGCAGTTGAGACTCTTGTGCGGTATTCAAGTAAAAAAATGCGTATCATGTGAACAGCATTGAAAGTGATTGTAAAATTGATTAATAAGCTAAGCTTAAATGATAGTATGGTAAGATTAAAACGCTTATATCCAATGCTTTTGCAAACAAGGAGTTCAGCTAGAATCCATATTATATTGATACGCCAAAATCCTGTGCATCTGCATATTATGTTCAGAAACTTATAATAAAAATTTTACCCGGAAAAACTACAAGACTGCCCAACTGAATGAATATTCGAAGAATTCAATGTTCCCGCATTTAATTCTGAAAAATTCAATTTTACAAATTTTAAAAGAAAAATATAAATATTCGTTCCTAACGGAAAATCGTGTTAGTCATAAATATATATTCTCATTCCAAAAACGGAACACTTCTTTTGCACAACACCCCTATACTCACCAGGAAAATTGATTTTTTTTAAATAATTTTCCGGAAGAAATCAGAAGCGTTACTGACAAAATACAATTGATGAACTCTGTCAAGAAATATAAGACGTTCTTAACAAAAAAACTGTTACCACTTAAGTAAGTCATATAAATTACCGTTTTTCCCTAAAACAACAAAAATATTCTATATGTACACATGTTATGTATTTCTTATTAATTACATTTTGTTTGTTACGATACAATATACTTACATTTAATACAAATGTCTCCAAACACCACATATACTTATATTTTTCATAATCAAACTGCTACGTACTTTAGACTGTACATATTATTGTATTAATAATTAATATTTATACATGTACTATAAATATTATTTAACTATTAGCAAAAGTACACTCCTCTTGTATCTACAAGCAATTGCTTTTAAGGGAAGAGTAGTATTAAATTTTGCCATTTAACTATATTATTACAATTTAAAAAAATGTTTTGTGATTGCAGATTTCCGATATTTACCCTCACTTTTGACGTTGAACATCAAATTCATTTACGATTTTCTACCCGATTGCACAAAAATAAGACAAACCCAATTTGAAATGAAAAATTCATCCAGCGTGATGAACAAATAACAGTTAAAATAATAAATATGTTGTATTGTCCTTGTCCTTGGCGCGAGCACTGGGGCCTTTCCATTTAGTACTCTGTCAATACACCCGTGGAATAAAATTCCCGTGGATAAGTTAAACAAGCTCGTAAAAATAATATTAAAGCACCATTCGCAATTCATGAAGGCGGTTAATAATGCCGTTGAGTTATCTTAATGGGGCGAAAGCCACCTTCAAGTGTTTTCACTCATTACAAAGTGTTTAAAAGCTCCATAATATTTACATTACCTTAAATAACCAATTTTTGGTATAAACGGTTGAGTTTTCGCCATCTCAAACATCAAGAAAATGTCTGGTGTGTTTTTTACCGGATAAACCGTTTCCACAAAATATTTTCTTGAAACTTCCCATTATTGGTTTAACTTTACAATATCAACAGCATTGTTTAAATTTACCCAAACGGTGGACTAACCGGTCCTTTAAAATACTTTTAACAAAAGTTCTTATTGATTGGTGGCAGTTAATCAGGTAAAAATCAAAGAAGTCAATGGGTTTGTAGTATGTTTAAAATAATGTTTTTTTATTATTTTTAATTCTGAAAATGTGATTTCGGAGTGGAATCCTGTTTCATTAAAATATTATGAAAAATTTTTCAACATTTTCCATTTATTGGGACTGTATCGGTTACCGAGTCTACATCATTCGATGTTTAGAAAGTCTCCTGTATGTATGTCGTTAATTTTAAAATCAGAGATTAAACCACAAAAGCGTATTTATTATTTATAATGAGGAGTTTTCCTGCCCGACATAGGTGTTATTCCAATAATGTAGGCCAAACCTGCATTAACTTTTAAAATAGACAACTAATCATTTCGGCTAATTGTAGGTAGACCAGTCTGTAAATTTTCGTAGCAGATTTAAATCGGTTTATTACCAAATAAATAAATTCACAAAGTTATTAAATTTTAAGTCAAAATAAGACACTTTCAGGGTAGCTGGAATAAATAGAAAAATCGTACTCAATAGCTCTGTTCTGAATCCGCGAGGAGTGCGACGTGTGATTTGGACAATTGCGAGCATCAGTTGTTTCAAATATCAACCATTGAACATTAATGCAAAACTCGAAATATTATTATGGTCTCAAATGATTGCGTTTGCCCTATTGACCGCTAAAAATATATATTTTATGGTTGGAGCGGCCTAGAACGCTGTGAACGCAGTATGTGAACAGGACAAATGACAACGTTCGAATTGTGGAAAGAGCGCAGTTGTTTTCTTTAGTGCTTTAGGGTGTTTTTATTTTTAATATCCTAATTCTAAAGAAATCAATTCATTCTCTTCCTGGTAAAGGCATCGTCTGCGACAAACTAAAAATCGACTTATAAACCTCAATTAACGTGTTTTTAAGTATTTTAGCAAATTTCAACAACGTCTGTTCAATATTTTCAGATAAATTCATTGACGTTATTTTTACCAACCGCTGATATTTCCAGCTTTTAAAAGTTACGTTAAATTTGGCAAAATGCGCTTTTGCAGTGCAAACTTTGTAGCGCGCTTCTCCGCCGTAGGCAGGTAGCTACCGGAGTTGGTTTGGGAAATTTATCGGCGGTAAACTAGCGCCACCAAATTGGGTAAATAACTCCTGCCGGCGGCGCGCGGCGGCGGGGCCTAAACTTCGGTGACAATTTTTAAGGCCGGTAATGCGGTTACCTCCTAACCGTCCCGAGTACCTTGTTGCCGACACGTCGCTATAGTACTGTACCGTCGTCCCACGCAAATAAAGTCGAGGAAACTTCCGAAACATCTCGCTGCAATTAATTCATTGCACAGCTTAACGTGGAGACCAACAATGATACATGCTTGTTCGTTGGTAATGGGTACTAGTTAGGAAAAGAGTTTATAACTCTGCCATGTGGACAATGAATTAGTCGTGCTCTGTTTATTATGTTTTATGTAAGTACAATTATTAATTGGACAATAAGGCTTACCATTTATTTCGATAAGTTAACTATTTTCATTTATAAGATTTATTTATTTGATGATCACTCATTTTTTTTTTTTGGAATTCCAGCTGTTTTCAATAATTATTAAGTATGATAAATATATGTAAGAAATGAATAAATAGTAGGTTTTCACGTAAGTATTCAAATCATTCAATTAAAAAAGAAAAATTACAAGGTTAGCCTGTGGGGTTAGTATGATGGGAAAGAGGGGAAAGGTCTGTGTGGAGTAATATGTATGGTGTGAATGTTATTCATTAATTTTAGATTTGAAATTGTGAGGGGCTGAGTTAAATAAGTCAAACTCATTATATGAAGTGTTAAAAATATGTGAAGCGCAGTGAATAAACATGTTTTCTTTTGAGTTACTGTTGCATATCATGACAATCAGGGTGAAGTTCGAAATAACATCCTCTATCAATCCTCTCCCGTGTCCAAGTTATCTTGTATTTGTCGCACCCCATGGTGTGATCAGGATATGTTTTTATGATTAGATTACGAACAAATTCAATAATAACTTTCAATATACCTTTCAATCTTTGCGACAAAGGCGAACAGTAGCTGATTTAAAATTTCTGCATAGGATTCCAAATAATAGTATCCACACTTTCTGTCCGCAATTATTTTCAACGTACCTCTGAGATGTACCCGCCATACAGCGATATTCCACACATAAAACAAATGCAGCTGTAAATTCTTCAACTATCCGGGCTCTTCATTCATTCAATCTTGGCAATAAACTGCTCGATGCGCATACACTTCCATATTATGTACTCGTAGACCACCACTTCTCACACCTACAAACACATACGCACACACTTATTCACTACACATGGTACACATGTCACCCGGTAAATATATGTATAAATCAGAAAATATATCATTTGATAATTTGTGTAGCGCCGTTTTTCTGAAAAATCACCTCAAGGGTGCTGTACCATAGGTACCTACTTTGTAAATTTAATTTCTATAAATTGTTTTTCACTGAAACAAATGTATTGTTTTATAGCTATAATAAATTAAACATATAAGACAATTTAAATTATGACGATTTAATAACGATTGTCTAAAATTGTATTTTAAGAATGCGGTTATACGATTCATGAACAAAATTAAAAAAAGAAAATATTTCATACTTTTTTTTTACATTCATTCCACACAGGGTCTGAGGAAAATAATTTCCCTCAAAGTTTTTATTTTATTTCGGGATACTGTGTTTAGGATATTTTTAAGCGGATGGAGAGGGAGTTCTGAAAAGGAAAGAGGTATGAGGAACAAAATCATTGCAAAATTATCAATGCTTTTTCAAATAAATATATATATATATTTATACATACATATTATAAAATGGTTTATGTGTAAATAGTGTACAATTTTTTTTAAACATGGCGTAAAAAAAAGAGGAGATATGCTGCATACTAGCAGCAGCAAAGCTTGCCGTTTAATAGCAGAGTCATTGATGCTAAATATGTCGATATCCGAATTAATTCTGTTCAACAACACTACCATGACCATTGGCTAGTTACTCCTGCAAGTTGGGAGATAAAACAGTCCATGCTGTCAGTGACGTGCCATGAACATAGAAATTAATGCTTAACACTATAGCCGAGTTTTCAAACCACCCACGAATCAATCCGAAGAAATAGGTAGCAGATGGTTCATTCCGAGCATACCCAATATGCTCAGAGAGAAAGTCAATAGGATAGAGCCACGCTAGTAGATAGGCTCCCCCTGGTCAAAATAAATCCATTTTTCCCACTGCGGTGGAAGGCGATGGATATATCGAGTCTGGCTGGAGAGATCAGGGGGTCCCCTTCAACGAACAGTTGGTAGGTGTACGCATTTGCCGCTAAAACCTGGACAAACCTCACCTCTTGAACTCCTTACTTCTGCTGAGTCACCTGCCGTAGCGAACCGCTTGGGGTGACCTATGGCTGCCGGAATGGTCCCGAGGAAGCGGTACTTATACTCGCCTCCCATATTGAATTCCTACTACAAGCACAATAGATCAATTACGTACAAATTAGACTCGTTGATGTGAAGTTTACCAGTGAATGAAGAACAGTATTATGAAAAGTTTTTTTTTTTAAATTACCGCCCGAAACCACTGGGAGTACGACTACATCCCCATTTGGGGTATGTTGTGAGACTGAAATGAATGGGGAGAAGGAGGTTGGGAAATACCTTGCTATCCAGGCCTGGTCACTTAACACGGCTAAAGCTTTTTCAAGGAACATTTCGATTTTGAATGGGGTAAACCTTGAAACCACTCCGGCCACAATAGCAATCATAATAAGAAACTCAAATGAAAAATATTATGCGTTAAAAAGTATGTACTCATATACATAAATAAGTTTTATTATATAATAATTCTATGTAGAATTTATAATTTTTATTTGTAAGTGAATAAAAAAACATGTCATCAAAACGCCCTGTTTCATTGTTACCATTGGAACGACGTGACGCGGTTGTTCGCGCCTAAATTATTTCTTTGTAAATTCATCCCGCGTGACCGTATGACGTGTGTGACGTCACGCGGTATTTATGGCCTTTAAAAAAATCTGTCTTTGAGAATCAATTTAACTTTGTGAAAAAATTATTTCCAACTTAAATACTGGTACATTAGTTAGACTGTCAAAATTGACAAAAAATAAAAATTTTATTCATTCTTGAATCAGCGGAAGGAACAAAAATATTGTGTTTTTTCTAGTCAGAATTCTATTTAGCCACATTTTTTCGTATCATGAATTCTTTCTACTTTCTGACTTGCAAAGATTAACCGAGGAAAGGCTAGTTTCCTTTTTCCGCCGTGGCACTCTTCCATCTAACCTTAATCCGACAGATAGAGTTTTCATCTTTCATCTCTTCTGCTTTGACTTTTCATCTTTACCGAGGTGGTGTAGTTCCAGGCACATAAACCCAAGTCCGGAGGTGACAAACCTTTTAAATGAGGAGTCAATTTAACATATCTGGAATTTCAGCGCACATTTTATTATTCTAGTTATTACGTGTTATTTTATTTTATTTTCTATTACAATCCATTCTGTTATTTCCTAAGAAATTACTTTAAAAACTCGCTTAATTTTTTAATTAATACAGATGTGAATTAATGTTTTAATACAGCTATAAAATATTAAAAAAATATATTAATTCAATATTATTTTCATAAAAATATATTTATTCAATATTTATTTCGTAAAAAATGTTTTCTTTATTTCGAAATTATTAATGCCCTTGTGGTTTACAATTTTATTTTTATTATTTTTTTAATTTTTTTTTATTTACATTTTACAAAAAAAAATACAATGGAAAAGTCCCGATTAACTACTTTTTTTAGCTTCTTATTTAAAATTCAAAATTTACAGTTAAGTCGCATATTTTAACAATTTACATGGTTTTGTGTACTATACAGAAAGAAAAAAACTTAATAAAACTTAAGTTAACAAAAAAGAACATGATGCGTCATAGTAGGTATATAAGTGTAACATAATATATGATTTATGTGTGTAAGTGCATGACACAGAGAAGTTAAAAAAGGTAAAAGTAGATAATGCAGAAAAACACAAAAAAAATTACACATAACCCACCTCCTACGCTAACCTGTGTTGAGGCAGTAATTTTGTAATTTATTTTATAGTTTTAAAATACCTATGAATATATACTTATATTAAGACATTAAAATAGTAATAATCTGATGTCCTTAAATACAAAATATATAGTATAATATAATACTAATACTACGAGTACATGACATAGTGAAAAAAAAGAAACGTGTTTTTATATTTCGGATGATCTAAAAATCTAGGCAATACATGATATAAAATTGCATAATATATAATACAGTACTTGATAAAGAGAAAGAAAAAAAAGTAACAAATTTCTGTTGGAGACCACGCATTAGGGATGGTTAACGTGCTCATCTGGCAAACGAAGGATTTTCAGATCAATTCTCGGTGGCATCCAAATCTCACCTTTTTTTTTTTTTAAATAATTGTTTCAATACTATTAATTCTCATCATCATAATTTGACCTGTCTGGGATGAATGTTTTCCCTCTGGTATTGCTCCAGTAATTTACACGAAAGTCTGTCTTTGGCAATCTGAGTATACGTCTAAGCTACCCAACGGCGAAACATTTACATATCGACCCCTTGGAATAATAAGGTTCCATCTGATACGGCAATGTTATGCGATGATGAGTCTTAATGTTACCTTCTATAGAGCACATTATAGCATGACATTGCTGTGTCAGATGGAACCTTGTTTTTCCAAGAGTTTGAGATGTCAAAGCTAACATAATGCACCATAAGATCCATCAAACTGATTAATTTTAACTTAAATTTCTTCTGAAATAATGTAACAAAAAAAGGGTTGGGGCTGACTTAAATGCCTTGCGGTCAATATAAATTGTCATTAGAGCTTCTATCAAAATTATCGTCATTCACCGTCAATAGAAAGTCTAAAATGGCAATATCTTCAATTGCCTCTTTCAAAGATGGTTTGGTTGCATCGTTGATAAATACAATTCGCTTTGACAATCTTCGGAACGCTGCAGATTTTTTTATGGAAAGTGGTAAATTGACAATGTTAACGTTGCAGTCAGGTGATAGCTCTTATTTTACGATAGTTACAATTTGTTTGTCGCTAACTCATATAATGTCTGAGAGTAAGATATTATGATCAAGCCGAATTGTAAATATGAACCCCGGCAAATGAGCCAAAAAGTTTCGACTCATTTTGTTTCAATCAGTTGTTGTTTACCCTCGATACCCATGGGTTTCGGACCCCTGACCTAGACTGACTGGGGCTTACGGTGTAGGCGATATACTTATACCATGTACACTACATATATGTTATCAGACGGCATATGTGTTGGCATAGACGGTATATGTCTTGACATAGACAATAAATGTGTTGGTGGGTACGCTCTGTGGGTGTATAGCAGAAAACTACTTTAATCTTCTCGGGTTCGGAGGTCGGTTAGGAGGTGTTTGCTAGGTGTTCAGAAATAGAGACTTTTCCAGCATCTGCAGCTCTCCTCATTTCAGAAATTGCGTAACTATATTTGCTTTGGCGAATTTAGGAAGTTTTTTCAATGGGGGTTTTTTTTAAAGTAATCCACCGTCTCCAGGATACCGGCCTGCTATAATTAAAAATTTTAATTAGCTATTTTTATTGCAAGGGTTTTGAGTATATCTTTGAACGTGGAATTAAATTATTTACAATATTATTTTCCGCTTGTGGCTTCCAAATTCTATAATATGATACATTTTAAGACTATGTATTTTAATCATCGATATCTAGGTAGTTCGATGATATTAATTCAAAAATTTCTCTGTAATTTAATAATATCGCATGAAAGTATTTAATTATTACAGCAGAAGTTTCAATGAAATTTCTGCTGTAATAATTATCATTTTATTGATAATGAAATATGTCATCATTTCAAAAACCCAAATAAATGTTTTACGTTTTAATAAATATCTCATTCTCCAAAATATTCAGTCAAAATTCAATCGGACAAGAAATTACAAAAAATGTATTTTTCGTCGCTTTCATGTATTAATTAAATAAATTGGGTTATATGTTGAGAAAGTCTGAAAAGAAATTTTTTATAGAAACCTTGTAGACTTTTTGATCAATTTCGTTTAGTGGCAAAATTCCTTTCATTTAAATTTTTCTTTTTTTTCTGTAAAGAACTTCCTGATGTTATGATTCTTTTTTTATATAAAAAAAAACATTTTGATTTTGTACAAAAAAAAATTTATTTGTACAGAGCCAGTGGATATAATGCATCCCCATTAGGGGAATACCAGTAGGTAGAAGGGATTAGAGGAGAGCAAGGTGGAGGCAAGGGAAAAGTTGGGTTGAGTCTAAGTATTAATATCTGGTCAATAAATGTTGTCAAAAGTTGTTGTTGAAATTGATTGAAAGACGATACATTTTTTTACTTCAAAAAATATAAATATTTTATGACATTGGTTGTAGCTAAAGTAGATACTTGTTTATTTTCCATGTTCGATAAAATTCTAAAAATACCGAAATATATTTTTTTTAAATGTCTTGTATTAGACATAAAAAGGGCCATTTTTATACAACATCATCAATATTTTAGTGTTTCAACTTTATAAGACCCGACATAAATTGACTCGATGTGTCAGTTAGGGAAATTATTTTCTGACAGATTTATCTTATCATCAATCTATTTGTGTAAATATTTTTCTTCCTCCTAATGCTTTCAAAATAAATAAACACATATCAAACCATTCCATTTCAATTCCAAAAAACTTTCGATTGAAAAATTATTTTCAACTAAATCAAAACTCTGAAAACAATACTAATTTATTACGCGAAATAAACCGAATGTTTGTATGTTTAATGGTTTTCCAAAATATGCATGAGCGTGTTTCTACTCAAAGCTTTAGGAGTTTTACCAAACTGAGACCATAAGACAGGTGAGATTTAATTGGTTTTTGTTGGTTGGGAAAATAACTAAAAATGTTCACGTAATTCTGGAAAAAAAGAGCTTAGTTATCATCAAGTAACTATTTCATTCCAAATAAAATTAATCTAATTCCTTAAATATTACAATACATTTTTCATTTTTATAACGTTATCATTACTTTTTCATTCTTGGCTGGCTTGTCCATGTCAAACCGTTTCCTATTAAACACCCTTTCTAGTTTGTGTTCTCCTGTCGTGTTAACAAAAGTAAATCCGTAACCATAATAACAGGATAAAACAAGAGATATGATCTTCAACCCTTATGTTGTCCTTTCTATTATAAAACCATATCATTTATAAAACATGTTAACAGCAGTTTTCCGACATAAATTAAGAACCTTTTTTTACACTTACCCTCTGGGAAATTCCACAGAAAGGATATTTTAAGGTTTAATCCGGCGGTTTTGTTTTTATTAAAATTACACAAAACGATAATTTAAGATGCAAAATACCTGGGAGATTCACTGGATTATAAAATGTCAAACTAAGTTTTGACAGCTTCAAATTTCCATCACTTTTTTGGGTGGTCAAATTTGAAGGACTGTCGTCTCAATGATATTTTTAATTGTTAACGGTTTTTGAACAATTTAAGCAACTCGATTGGCTGATAGGTGAATATCTAGATTTTGATTAAACTTAAATCTTTTAATTCATCAATTAAAGATTGCAGAAATAATTCATAGATTGAATTGTTAATATTGTCGGTACAAAGTGAAACTACTCATATTATCAAGTACTCATAAAAATTGTCTTTAATTCTTGTTTCGAAATATTACTATATATTGGAGAAAACAATTAGCAACTCTGTTATTAATACTGATTGTACTAATTTAATTCATTGTAGAATGTACTAAATCCATTACCATTTATTTATGTTGAACTCTCATAAATTTAAGTAATTAGACATCAAGAGATGAACGTTAATTGTTATGCTAAGAATTTTTACTTCTACCCATTATAAAAACATTTTGCGTATCGATTATTTTATTCCGACATCATTATGATTTAAATTGAACGATTTATGCGCTAAGAAATAAACAAAACTTTAGCAATGAACCTTCTGAAAAAAGTATATACCTGTCTTAATTTTAAATGGTTGCCTAAATAAAAAGTATTTCACTATTGCAATCGGTATTGTAATGCTTAACTACTGAATATACCTAATATGGTACTATTGAACATGTATTGTATTTATTTGAACATGATTTGTCAGATTCTAAATACGTGTGAATAAATCTTCTATCGACTGTACTGAAAAATTAAATAGAATCAGTTAACTAATTTCAATTCGTAGGAGTCGTTGAAATGGTTAGTATCGGCATTTCATGTCTTCTTACTCAGTGATTTAATTATTTAACGATTTCTTGTTTTTCTTGAGCAAGTAAAATATTATCTTAATATTTTTAATTGACCCTACAAAAAGTTGACCTAAGAAAATCAGAGGTAAGATTTGGCTGACTTATAAGAACGTCCTTCCTTTAAATTAATAATAATATAAACGACAATTTGTTGAAAACACTTCTCATTTGTATTCCTCGCGCTGCCTTTAATAATCACCGTGTAATTATGAGATACGAAGCATCGGCGCCGGGAGCCTCGCTGCCAACTCCGTAATTTGGACGCCCAAAATGCGAGACGCGATGATACAGCCACTTTTCCAGGCTGACGGGCGACGGGCGTCGCGCACGGAGGCACGAACCGCAACTTTAGCTGTACCAAAATATAATTTCAAAATAGTAAAATCTTACAATATACCTGATAATATCAACATGATAGAAAAAACGCGTATTTTGAATTTTTTACGTAATTCAGGCCTATTATGAACACTATATTATTTGTGTGTTTAATTTGATATTGTGAGAGATTATGTTGAATCTTGCATTTTTTAAATAAATTATCAATGACGAATAAAATGCAATTTAATTTAACTAATAATTAGATTATAAGAATGTTATTAAAATATGTTACTGTTAGTAGGTACGATGTTATTGACAGTTACTTTTTACGTCTGCGAAAGAAAAACATTAATTTTTTAATTTTATTTTTTCTATCGGAACTTTTTAAACCTTTTTCCAATTTGATTGTCAAATATGTGCATTAAGAAACCTAATTTAACATAAACGAGTATTTTGCAAACCAATATGTAATGTTTTGGAATAGATTTCACGTACAATCAATACGAAAAACCTCCCGCAAAAGCATTAAAGAAAATTTTTTGCAACTTCAAACAAGCTGCACGGAATGTAGCAAGTTATTTGAAAGATTGTGTGATAAGATTATAGAATGTAGTTGAATATCATTGTGTTAACACTTGCGTTTTGTTAGTAGTGCCATGTATCTATACTACAAATTGTTGTGGCCAGCTATGGTTGCGATTCGGAGCATTGTGCATCGAGCGGCGGGCGGCAGGTGTTTGCGAACACATTTCTGCCGCTGAAAGATCTTTCAAGAGCTTTACTTTCAGACCTTGTCTTTTGGAAGAACACACTACCTACATGAGCCATTAAACGTCTCGGCTTTGGCTTTGAGAATAATTAGATGTGAATAAGTTATGTGAAGTACAACTATGTACATGCAATTAGCAGTATTGAGCTTCGCAAAGTAAATTGCTAATACACACACGTACGTGAATAACTGAATAGATACAAACATATGTTCCGTTCGAGTTTCCCTATACTCTGGTGTGGGAAGGATCGTAATTTGTCTTCCGAGTTGATTAACTACCAGCCCAAACGAAAATTACATTTCATGCTGAGAGCTTGTCTAATATTTTTAAAGTGCTTGAATAAAGATTTTGAGATAATTTTTTTGAAATTATAGTTTAAAAAACGGAGACTACTAGAAGCACATACTTACAAAATATAATAATGCAAGGTAAACAGTATTTTTTCATAATTTTAGAAAATAATATTAACATAACCTAAATGAAACATGAAAACGGAAAAACAACAGAACATAAAAAGATTTCAGTCGCATCTGGGACTCAAACCCACGATCCGGGGTAACCGCTTAACCATCTTAGCTAATCAGACCAGTTCAATTTGTGTCATCTTCATCGGTATCATATCTCAAATTCGAGATTTGTAAATATTATTGTCCGTTTTAAATCCCATATTATTGGCAGCTATCTTTATAATGATTACAAAATTAAAATGAGATTTTTAAATCTTCATAAAAATAATAAATAATAAAAAAATTTATTATTTTTTCAACGATTGTTCTTAAGAAAGTATTCATAAATCTTTGTATTCTCTTGTTTTAAATTACGCAGGAAGAAAAAAAGTGTGCAAATGCATACTCGTATACAAATATAGCTGTTAAGTTTAAAAATGAAATTACAAGTACGTTGAAAAAGAATATAATGAAATACAATGGGAAAACTCACGTAATAGTAAAATAATATACTAGGTTTATAGTATTCCTGCTTTTAGAATATTCATGGAACAATATTTATTACCAAGGCCGAAGCCTCTATATAGACGAGTCAGAGGCAAAGCTTGTACGAAATAGTTCATTATGTAATGAAACATATTAGTACTTCTTGTATTTCTACTAGATACTCAGAACATTATCATTTCAAACAGGTTCGATGTATCAAATTTTTTATACATTATTTTATGAACAGAGTAAGTCACTAACAATTCTTCCATCGGATGATTTTGTTGTGAAAATTTAAAAGACAATCATAGTTAATCTGTTCTGAGGGTATACATAATTTATATTTGATAAATCACTTATGTCGTGTTTTCTCAATTTTATCTTTAAATGTATTTTATAATGTAGACTTCAAAGTGTAGAATTAAAATCTAAGGCCTCGCTCACACGGAGCAATTTCGACACTGATTTGTTGCCGCGATGAATGTCCGCCACTACTTATAGCAGCTAATAGAGAGTCAGACGGAACTACTGGAAAATCTTGAACGTCGAGCAGGAAGTAGCGAGTGAATCGTCAACAAATTTCATCCGAACCTCGTTTAGTATATTGTTGGAAACGACTGATTAATTTTAATTAGCTGAGTTCCGAGCTGAGTAAATTAAGTAAGTGATTGGATTAGTCGAAGAGAGAAAACGGGGGTTTGTGCGATACTTTTGGGAGATTTTTTTAATGTTCTTTTAATATTTACTTATTCATTTATACGTTTTGGTAACGAGTTTACATTATTTAACTACCAAACTAGAGACATGCCCGCATTATGGTAGTCGCAGTTTATTGTATATTATAATATTGTTGTATACCTACTAACTTGCTTTGGAAGATCCACTTACGTATAGATATACTAATGAGAAGTGCAATTCCATGTAACACCAAATAGGTATCACCTCGCATTACTCGGCTTGTGGTATTTCCCCAAAGTAAATAGAGTATTTATTCACATCGTAACACGGTATCAACACTTTTGGTGGGCGTATTTAAATCAGATCAAAATGTCAGTTGTTGTTGATGTCAGACGATATTGTGGCAGCGCCACGTAGTGGCAAAGACATGCGAAATCAGTGCCGCGTAGCGACAAAGACTGGTGACCACCGAAATCGCACGTTTATCGCGATCAATATTAAACGTATTCTAATCGGATTGCGCGAATGTTTGGAATCTGCTAATTGAGCTACTCGCAACGAATACCTTATCACACAATGCGATTTCAACGCTACCATTCAAATAGCAGCGTTAAAATCGCTCAATGCGACCGAGGCTTAAATGTCTTCTAATCAGTATTAACGGATTTGAATTAATGAGTTGTTCTTAAAACAGAACATAACATCTTGTGAATTCATCAATGTGAAGAACAAGTTACACTTATTGTGAAATATTACACATACATTATATATAACTTATAAAATACTAATTATTTTTATAAACAATAATTATTAGCCTGAAACACTTATCCAAATTGAAAAAAAACCTTTCCGAGCAAAGATAAATGTCGCCGACAGGACTCGAACCTGATATAGCTACGACGTAGCTCAACGGTAGAGCATCTGACCGGACATCAGAAGGGTGCAGGTTCGAGTCCTGTCGGCGACATTTATCTTTGCTCGGAAAGGTTTTTTTTAATTTGGATGAGTGTTTCAGGCTAATAATTATTGTTTATAAAAATAATTGTTACCCTTTGCGCTATGCACAAAAATCTTGTCTTAAGTTTTTAAGAACTTTAGTTTATCAATTAATATATAAAATACTAAATTACTTCGCGTTATATCTTCATTTTATGAAAGTACTGGTAAATTAATAGAAGCTGCGTGGTTTCGCAGGTTTATTTCGACAGTTCTCAGCACAGTGATATCAGCACTGTACTATATTTTGGCACTGCAGGAATTTTAAGATGTTGTATTTCCTAATATAATGCACATTTCATTTATACTTACATTGTTTATAAAAATGTTCCACGTGAGCTTGTTGTAAGGTTCCACACTATTTTTAGTTCAATTTGTTATTGACTTTATACTCTTACATTAAATCTTCCAACACAATGCGTGCACGTTTTAGAGTACATATACATAATATTGTATGAAAACCCGCTCACCCACATAATCTCATTAACAACGAGTAAGTCAACGTACTAGCGGATTCTGTCGAGAAAAGGGTTCTCCCAGTCATCATTACAAAATTGGTAATTGGTAATATTATTGGCAAGTTGGTCCTATCGCTGACGATAACTGCAATTAGCATTAAAATATATCAACATCTGACTAATTAGCATTTACGATAAAATATCAATGCATATTCACTGATATTCTTCTTCGAGAGCCTTCTCTCTCCCCCTCGATTTTTTTTCCATATTTGCATATCTTGGGCGGCTTCCATCAATCCGAAGCCTGCAAATCGCTTCAGATCGTCAACCTTCCTCATCTGTGGATGACCTCTACTCCTCTTTCTCAACCAAGGATGCCATCCGATGATATCAGATCATCTGTTGATTTCGTGATACTGATCTTACAAAAAAAATATGGATTTGCAAGTCGAGAAGCCATTCCAATTTTCTATAACATGCTTTATAGAATTTGTTTTTGGTATGTTTCTTTGCATGGAATACCTTTTCCTACAAATAACAGAACACTAAAGTTTCTTTGCTCAGGCCGACTGGTTTAAAACTCCTATCGAACTCCCATTCCTTTCCGGTTCTTTTTTGTGTCTCGCAGATGCCACCGCCTATTTTCCCTTCCGCTCTAACGACACTTCTTGTCCACCATGTAGAAACATAACCACTACGTTGGTGTATATATAGATACCCTGTAGATGTATACATATACCCTATAACTATTTAAATAGATGCTAAGACACCCTATCAATGAAAAGCTAACCTGTTCAATGTCGACACTAATACTCGGAGATGTATACATTATATAAATTACAAATATTTTAAGAGTAAAAGTAATGTTTTGGTAGGTTTCAAAATCGATTTTTCGTATTCCGAGATCTGAATGTCTAAATGATCTCAATCTTAATATTTATGGATGTCTCAAGATAAAGACGTAAATTTTCCTGTGATAATTTTATACGTTCGTAAATATGAAAACGATTTGAAAAGACTCGTTGTTTATATTTCCTGACTGTTGGATGATTCACAATATTTTACAAAACCATAGTAACTATTTGAAAATCCCACCGGCATGTGGCATGGCAACATCAATGCAATTTGCCACTATTACGTTAGAAGGACCAATTTTTCTACTTTCCACAATACGAGCGAGCAATTCCTTTATTCTATTTATCTTTTTGGCACTTCGCTTTTCATCATCTCCGCAAACACGATATACAGCAAATTGCGCGGACATCGAAGTGTACCCAGCCATTTCAAATAGCCCTTTCACCACATTTCCGTAACCACTAATAATTATTGAAGGGTTACATGACAAAACAGAACATTTAAGAAAATTGGAGAAAACTAAAGAAAAAAACCGCAAATATTTAACCTAACCTAACCAAATCTAACCCATTTCAACATATTTTACCCAAACTTAATCACTAAATTATTCCAATCTATCCTAACCTACTTTAACCTAACCTATCTTAACAAAATAGTTCATCGTATTATTTTTTGTCACTGTTCTATTTTGTCCGGTTACTCATTTACGCTTGCCTGTCCACCTATTTACTTTCAGTAAAATTAGTCTGACCTAGAAACACTTACGAGTAAACCATTCCCATATAATACGTTTTAATTCGCTTAACAGAACTACGTTTATTTCACTTTGTTCAATTGTTAAAGTGTATTTACTGCCGCAATTCCGTTCACAAAGGATGATAATTATTGTAGTAAAATCGTTTCTTGGCATTGTTTACATCTGCATTACGGGATGTATATCGAACGTAGATATTATAAATAAACTCAAGCTTTTCAAAAACGTAAACAAAACAATAATACCGCGAGTTGAATCCTGCGTGCATCAAACTTGTCATATAGAGGCAGATCCGAGTTGGTAACAAGATTTTCATAACAAAAATACGAGTCAAGACTTCTCACGTCAATTGAACGACCTCTGAAACAAACAAGTTGTCAAAACAACACGTGCAAATAACCAAGTCAATATTTCACAACAAAAATGCAATGATTTCATAACACAGGCAAATAACGTTGCCGGCACCCTATAAAAATGGTACGCACATAGGCACGCCCGCTATTCCTGTTCACGACTCCGACCAAGTAACATCTACACTGTAACGCTCGTAAAAATCGACAATCATCATTTATCTTCAATCTACGCGGACCTACTCTCCTCACCAAGTAAGAGATTTCCACTCTACCCAAACTGCTCTTTTCATCAAGTGAGAGATCTTCACTTCGCCCAGCCTACCTACGAGATTGTCGCAACCGGTCCGACCCCAATGCCGTCCCCGGATATGCCGAAACCTAAGCCTGAAAGCCACCCAGCCTACCTACGAGATCGCAGCAACCGGTCCAACCCTAAAGCCGTCCCCGGATATGCCGCAACCTGACCCTGAAAGCCACCCAGTCTACGTACGAGCTTGCAGCAACCAGTCCGACCCTAAAGCCGTCCCCGGATATGTCGAAACCTAAGCCTGAAAGCCACCCAGCCTACCTACGAGATCGCAGCGAACCTCGCTCATATGACAGCTGACACCACCTCAAGCGATCAATCATTCTGGCCGGTGCTGCAAATCAAGTACGCTCCGGGCGACGACATCCCCACTTGGAAAATACCAAACACCTTTCTCAGTAGGACTAGCGAATCACAATAGTGATGCGTTCCTGTGTGCCAGTGCCTAAATATTTACAGTCCCTTGTGCGGGCCTACACGTCTCGTACAAATTGGTCCTTCGAGCCGGATATACACATCACGCCTTCAGTCCTACCCCAGTTGAGGTTATCCACCACTTTCCCACCCCGGTATAAGTAACTTATGGTTACTCCTTCAGGGTGCACCTCAAGGACTCTAATTTTTTGGTTCAACGAAGCTAAGGTTATAAATGATTCTAAACCCTCAAGTGTCCCTGCATAGCATTAGCTTAGAAGGAGGTTAGTAAAATTCCACAGCCCAGAATGGTTAGTACATACATACGGTCGACAAAAGTGGCTCTAGTAATAATGGTGGCTCTGCTCTACTCGTCCGTAGATGAACATGGTGCGACGCGGAGAAATACTAACATAAAACAGTAAAAGGGAGAAACTAAATAGATTAAGTGAGAGTACTTGGGACGAGCCGTTGCCAGGACACCAGGGCAGTCCCTCTGAAGCAGTGCTAGGTGGATTCTTGTTCCCGCCACCCTTCCCAGGAGACATTGCGCCAGTCGTCAAGATTATCCCTTAAGAAAAGTGTAATTGGGGAGGGAGTAAAAAAAAAAAAAACCCTGAGACCCTGGGGATATGGAGGGGTCCAGGCGGCCGGGAGCGTGCCACTGAGTCGGGGAGACGGGAAGGCCGTCACCACCAAGCTTGCTCCATCGGGAAGTACACAAGGGATCCGGCTAGGGCAAGTCAAAAGTAGATGACTGCTTCGGGTTGCAGGGATAGGGTTAATTTTCCACTCCCTAAGAGGGGATGTGGACAGTACACAATAAAAATGTTTTTGGGTTCAGTTCGCCTGAATATCTCAAAATGTTTTTGAGTTCTACACAAAGAAAAAATTTTTGTACCTAAAAAAAACAAAACTCATAATAGGGAAATAAAAATGGAAAACAAAATTATAACAACAGTAGAGGCATCAGTGCAGAGTGAAAAGTTTAAAGCTAAAATTTAAAATTAAAAAAAAAAGTATAAGATATATTAAAAATGGCAGGAATCTAAATGAGCAAAATACAGAGATAGAGCATGAAAGAAGGTAACAAAATAGCAAGTAGAAGATAAACATTTACAAAGGGAAACATAAAATGTAAAACCAAGCATATACAGTAGTTAAATAAATTTAAAATAAGTACCAGAGATTCAAGAGGACAGTACCTCCGGCACCTGAAACGATAAATGATTTTACGAAGCTATTCCGCGACTCTAAGTTCAGGCCATCTCTCCACCCATTTACTTACAAACCTTCTCAGACACTCGAAATTCACCTTATTGCAGACCAGATCAGCATTCCAGGCTGGTCTGGTAATTCCAGCCAAACCATCCAGCATTTCCTCTCTCGCATCCATCAAAATCTCACAGTGCCACAGAATGTGCTCGGCGGTCTGGTTTGTATTTCCACAAGCACAGTTTGGGTGAGGGGATAGAGATAAACTATGAAGTCTACCCCTAAATTCACCGTGCTCCGATAGTAGGTGGGTGGTATAGTGGTCCAGGTGTAAAAATGCCCCTTCCATTCTGCTTCTAACTGAGGGGAAGAAAGAATAAGTCCATCTTCCCGTCGTCGCCCTATCCCAACGTGACTGCCAATCAACCAGAGTTCTATCACGCATCTCAGTCCTACCCCAGCTGAGGTGCCATCACTTCATAAGGCCCCTAGTTCATCCGAGATGTCACATTTCCGCCAGGCAAGCAGAGAAGTGCCCTTATCTCGCCGACTCCGTAGCCAGCCTGCCTTGGGTTCTACTGAGCGACCAACTACTATTAGGGGTCCCATCTTGGCATACGCTTCTACTGTGAGGACCCTGTACGACCCGACCAGGCCGAGAACTGGTCCACGCTGGGTGCGATGAGTCCTCATAGGAAGAAGACAAAGCGGTTTATATGCAATATAGTGAGGATAACAATATCAAATGCGAAAACTAGGTACCAGAGCCAGCAAGCGATACACGGGACAACACCAAATGGGAGATGTGCGCAAAAACACCCGTCACGCCAAGCAAATTGCCGATCTACTTGCAGCCCTAAATGCTGCAATGCGCCAAACCTTCAATCAATACCACCAGTTTACCTATGGGTTTGTTGAAACCGGCCCGGCCTTAAATGCCAGCACCAAATATGCAACTAGAGACCACGTATAATCAAGCTTGGTTATAGCGAACACGAGGGGATCGACTAAATTTACTCCTTATAGCAGTTACTCGTTATATCTGAAATGTTTAAAAAAACCGTACGTACCTACTTATCTACCTCTGCTATCTATATATCCAATACATAATATCATTGGATAATTTCTCGCTATAACAGTGAACTTGCTGTGGCAGTAATCATTGTAACCGGGTTCAACTGTAGGTGGTTAGACTCCCCACAATAATCTATCCACTAGTTTGCACCAACCGACCCGACCTTGAATGCCGGCGCCGGATATGCTGCAAAAAGAGCTCACCCGACAGCCAACTCTTCTTTCACTAGTTTTCAGCTACCAGCGCGACCTTGAATGCCGGCCCTGGATATGCTGCAAGCTGAGCCCATCCGACAGCCGTCTAGTTTTTTGCTAGTCTTCAGCGACCAGCCCGACCTTGAATGCCGTCCCTGGATATGCTGCAAACCAAGCACCCGACAGTTGTCCGGCCTTTGCACTAGTTTGCAGTGACCGGCCCGACCTTGAATGCCGGCCTCCGGATATGCTGCAAACCGAACTCACCCAAAAGGAGAGCACTCTTTCACAGCGCTGATACGAAAGACCCTTAGCACCACTGAACCGGGATACAAGAATGTATGTAGGCCATGGAAATACAGGGCATCGAGTGGCACTTCATACCGTCAATGATTCCTCAAATGGGGGGAGCCTGGGAGAGGTTAGTACGGTCTGTAAAACAAGCCCTAAGTTTCACACTCAAAGAAAGAGCACCTAGTGAGGAAACTCTACGCACTGCGCTGGCAGAAGTCGAATTTGTGCTAAACAACAGACCACTAACTCACATAAGGCCAACTGTGAAGCTCGCCGTCATCCTGCTTGTTCCAGTGAAGACAACAGCCAAACCTACCGATGCGGCATCGACCGCATCTACAACTGCTGCAGGTCCCAGATGCGGGGAGACCAAAAGACACGTTTGACGAAGTAGCTAAGTACAGCTGCAGCTGCACTGAGGGGAGTATATCGAACGTGGATATGATAAATAAACTCAAGCTTTTCAAAAACGTAAACAAATCAATAATACCGCGAGTTGAATCCTGCGTGCATCAAACTTGTCATATAGAGGCAGATCCGAGTTGGTAACAAGATTTTCATAACAAAAATACGAGCAAGTCAAGACTTCTCACGTCAGTTGAACGACCTCTGAAACAAACAAGTTGTCAAAACAACACGTGCAAATAACCAAGTCAATATTTCACAACAAAAATGCAATGATTTCATAACACAGTCAAATAACGTTGCCAGCACCCTATAAAAATGGTACGCACATAGGCACGCCCGCTATTCCTGTTCACGACTCCGACCAAGTAACATCTACACTGTAACGCTCGTAAAAATCGACAATCATCATTTATCTTCAATCTACCCGGACCTACTCTCTTCACCAAGTGAGAGATCTCCACTCTACCCAAACTGCTCTTTTCATCAAGTGAGAGATCTTCACTCCGCCCAGCCTACCTACGAGATTGTCGCAACCGGTCCGACCCCAATGCCATCCCCGGATATGCCGAAACCTGAGCCTGAAATCCATCCAGCCTACGTACGAGCTTGCAGCAACCGGTCCGACCCTAAAGCCATCCCCGGATATGCCGAAACCTAAGCCTGAAAGCCACCCAGCCTACCTATGAGATCGCACCAACCGGTCCGACCCTAAAGCCGTCCCCGGATAAGCCGCAACCTGAGCCTTTTTTTTTTTTTATATGAATACCGCACAAGAGTCACAACTGCTCCCAACCGTCTGGAGCCAGTGAGACTATGGCATTCCCAATTGGGGAATGTTGTGAGGCTGAAGGTATTGGGGAGGGGAAGGAGAAGGGGAAGAGGAAGGTGGGGAAATACCTGGCTATTCAGATCTGGTCACCAAACACGGCTAAAAGCCATTTCAAGCAACGTTTCAATTCTGAATGGTGGTCTTTCACCAGGGCGATACTGAGAGTATCTTCCACTCTGGAACGTGCGCAAATATACTATATATTATTTTTAAATTAATTAATTGTGAAACAGCACAAATTAATTAAATAAAATTTACTTGCGCACGCCGGGATTTGAACCCGCGACCTTCGGATTCGTAGTCGAGAGCCTTACCCCTCGACCATGAGCCTGAAAGCCATCCAGCCTACGTACTAGCTTGCAGCAACCGGTCCGACCCTAAAGCCGTCCCCGGATATGCCGAAACCTAAGCCTGAAAGCCACCCAGCCTACCTACGAGATCGCAGCAACCGGTCCGACCCTAAAGCCGTCCCCGGATATACCGCAACCTGAGCCTGAAAGCCACCCAGCCTACCTACGAGATCGCAGCAACGTGTCCGACCCTAAAGTCGTCCCCGGATATGCTACAACCCGAGCCCGACAGCCACCCAGCCTACCCACGAGCTTGCAGCAACCGGTCCGACCCTAAACCCGTCCCCGGATATGCTGCAACCTGAGCCCGACAGCCACCTAGCCTACCCACGAGCTTACAGCAACCGGTCCGACCCTAAAGCCGTTCCCGGATATGCTGCAACCTGAGCCCGACAGCTACCTAGCCTACCCACGAGCTTGCAGCAACCGATCCGACCCTAAAGCCGTCCCTGGATATACTTAAACCTGAGCCCGACAGCCACCCAGCCTACCCACGATCTTGCAACAACCGGTCCCACCCTAAAACCGTCCCTGGATATGCTGCAACCTGAGCCCGACAGCCACCCAGCCTACCCACGAGCCTGCAGCAACCGGTCCGACCCTAAAGCCGTCCCCGGATATGCTGCAACCTGAGCCCGACAGCCACCCAGCCTACCCACGAGCTTGCAGCAACCGGTCCGACCCTAATGCCGTCCCCGGATAAGGATAATTTGAGAAAAGGGCCAACGAAATCGAGAAGGATATTAAACAGCTTCTAGAAACGATGTGTGGTCCCTTCATCCCTTACATGTTTTTTTTTAAAGAAAGGAAACATTCCTAGCTTACAAATAATTTGAAAATAATTTAAAATCTCTTACTACCATCACACTTAGCGGAAAATGTTGCTTGTGTCGTGATGGAGGACTTAGCCACCTGATAAATTGTACTCAGATTGGTCCCAGACGCGATGCCAAATCAGCCACTATGTGTGATGACTGGAAGTAATCAATCATCAATCTTAACATAACCAGTAGGATTAGTGGGCACGAAACGATATTATTGGAAAATAGATTTAGAATTCCTAAATACTGACCGATTCAAAAATGTTATTATAAAGAAAGTGTTGAAGATGATTTCATATCGCGAACGCGTGACAAAAATGACCACCATCCATGGAGTCAAGTAAGGCAATATCTCCTTATGAAATGGAAAAGACGAATTATTGGATGAGAATCAAGGCAAAGAATGACGACATTCATCCGATCATGTCCATGATAGTGAATATGATACAAAAGTTGAATAAAGATACCATTTTCTCAACTGCTTCCAACCGTCTGGAGCCAGAGTGAGACTATGGTATCCCCAATTGGGGTATGTTGAGACTGAAGGAATTGAGTATGGGAAGGAGATGGGTTAGAGACAGGCGGGGAAGTACCTGGATATTCAGATATGGTCACCAAACACGGCTAAAACCATTTAAAGCAACGTTTAATTCTGAATACTTCTCGAGCGCTGTTTAGAATCGTACTAGCTGTACTCCTGTTAGTCCAAGCAATGATTAAATGCTTAAAAACACCCCAAACTACGTGTCAGGCGTTTCGTTGTACGGCTGTTGCCTCTATACAGTAATTTAATTTGTAGATACATCCTTTGAATGTGCTCCCTTTGTTCTTAAACCTACGGTGAATGATGGTTGAGTACTGTATCATAATTTGAAGACTGAAATATCTCCAGGCCATGAAACTTTGTGTTGCTGCAGTATTGGTTTAAATTTTGGGATGTACTGCAGTACCAGCCTTCTTCCCGTATTATATTAAACTAGAACATGTTAAGTTCAATCGATCTGCCTGGAGACACTACTGATCGGAGGGAATTTTTATAATTGTCTCGCAAACAATTGGTATATTATTGCTTCGCTTTTTAATAAAGTAAATAATAGTAATAAGTAAATTCCCTTCATTGAAATTAGTATAGATTTTTTTTAGTGCAACATCTATTCGCTTGGTTATTTTATTTATTTTTATTTATTTGGGATGATAACATATTTTAAAGTTTTAAAAAATAATAACTGTTATTATTAATTTTCTTCAATAAGTGTATAATTACTTTGTGGTGTCATAATTAATAAAATAAATCAGAATGTTTAATTGTGTTCCTTAGGAACTTTGTAACCATTATAAAGATAGTTGCCAATAATGTGGGATTAAAAATGGAGAATAATATTTACAAATGTTGAATTTGAGATATGATATCGATGAAGATGACATAAATTGAACTGGTCTCATTAGCTAAATTGGTTAAGCGGTTTCCCAGGATAGGTAGAGGTCCTGGGTTCGAGTTCCAGATGCGCCTGAAATCTTTTCTGTCGTTTTTTTCCGTTTTCATGTTTCATTTGGATTATTTTAATATTATATTCTACAATGATAAACTTAACTAGAATTAGTTTGTGTACACCACTGTTTAATATATAAATATCAACATGTTTCGAAAGCAAAGCTTCCCTCATCAGGATACACAGTATATATATATACTGTATACCATGTATTTTGATATTTATATATTAAACAGTGGTGTACACAAAGTAACCGGTCAGTGGCTGAGTTGGCATCGCTTTTGGGTATTGCCCATTCGTAGTGAGTTCAATTCCTCCGCTGCCTCCTCTATCACGACACAAGCACCATCTTCCGCTTAATGTGATGGTAGTAGGAGATTTTTAAATATTGTCAGGTTATTCGTAACCAGGGAATATTTGTCTTTCTAAAAAAAAAAAAAATCTTTTTGCTTTTATTTTTATTTAACTTAAAAAAGTGTTTCTTTGTAAAAAAAAGTTCTACTAAGTAATTCTTATTACGTTAGATAGCTGTTTCACTTTTCTAAGGCATTATCGAATTGTAGAAACTCCATTTAAAGACCATCTATTTATATTATTTCTATGTAGGATATAATTAAACTCAGACTGTTTTAATTTTTATACCAATGCTCTTAATAATTTTTCTAATATTAGAAATACAAACTAAACCCCTTCATTCCAAATTAGAATTAATTTGAAAACACCAGTAAAAATTTAATGATCTTTAGACAAATTTTAAACAATAGTACATCAAAACTCCTAAATAGGTGAAGGATACAGTGCAATATAACTATTAAAATAACCGTCAATCCGTCAATGATCCGTAAAAAAAAGTTTATTATAATATGTTATTCCCAGTGAGTTAGAAAAAAATCATTCCGGGAAATATAACATTAAGAAGAACAAAGGGTATTAGTATAGAGGCATGGAAAATTAAAAAAATAAAATACAGAAACAGCATACAGAAGAAAAGTGTACACCTACATTTAACCATGAGACTAATAAGCATAGAAAAAGTATGATAAAAATAGAAAAAGGAAGAATAAACAGATAACAAAAAAGTTCTAATGAAAGAAAGTATTACTGGTTTGTAAAGCTGTTGAGACAATATCCTTTAGTACTTTTTTCCAATATATTTTTGTTCGCTTCAGGAAACTTTAATTTACTAGGTAACGTTTTCACATTGAATCGTGATTTGAAGAAAAAATGTTTATCTTGTTAAAGGAATATACCTGATCTTCTAAAAGGAACTCTTGAAATTTTTGTATTTCTAGAAAAACGTCGAACTTGTTTTCGTTTCAAGGAACAGTTTTCAAAACATATCTTCGAGGGCTGAAAATTTAAAGGATATAGTTTTTTTTAATATAGACTAAAGTATGATATAGCCATAATATTTTAAAAGCAAATCAGACCTTACAAACTATGGGTTTTCTTCACTTCGAAAAAGTTAGCAACCAGTGCTTCAAATTACAGTAAATGTAAAATGTATCAAGCCGTTTCCTCGCAGGGGTAGGCAGAGAGGACGGACCACCAAACAACTCGATCTTGGTACAAACTTCTTACTTCATTCGTATGCAAACGTCCTCTCATACATACTCTTCTTTTAGTATGACTCTCGAGATGGCCAGACTCAAATATTTGGTTCACTTGTTCGTATCATGTCTTTCTCGAGCGTCCTCGGGTTCTTCTTCCATTCACATTCGCGTCGTGTATTCTCCTTTTACTATTTTCTTCATTTTTGTTATTTTTTACAATTTTATTCAGAATACGCTTACATTTAGGTGTGGAAAATAGTACCGAACCAACGATTGATCAATATGTTCGGGTTTTCTGATTGTAGAGCAAACCACAATTTATTACTGTTAGTTAATTGGCCAGAAATTTGCAAATCGTTAAATAATAATGTAACAACGGGGTGGAAAATGCATTTAAGTTTCAGCTGATTGGACACTTAAACAAAGTTTTACTTCCCATTCTCCAATGAAAACATGCCGCAAACCCTGCATTCCGTTTTATTGAATGAGTGGAGTCTTCTTGAACATTTGCCAAATGTGCCTTTCCATTGAAATGAAAATATTCCAGAATCGTTTCAGAAATAACATATTTATTTTACAGCATTGGGGAACGTGCTCTTCTTTGAACCTAATTGTAATTTGCATAAAAGCTAAAGTAAAATCGTTTAAAAAATGAACATCGACATTCTTACTTGATAACTTTTTGTGAAATACGTACTCCAATAAGCATATAGGTTGACTTGAACATAGTATTCACACAGATGCATTGCTTGCATGTAGCATGTTTTAAACTTGTTATTCGATTACAGAAAAAAAAACGAAAGTAGGCAAAAATTGGGGCTCTGTGATCGTTTAAAAGGATTTAAATGACAACACTAAGATCGTTCATAGGAGAATTAAAGTGATGATACATTTTTTTTTACTTTAAATAAACGGTCTTCAGAAATTAGTGTTACTTTCCGAAAGGAGATGAATCAATATCATATTGTAAGAATTTTTTTTATATTTAACTTGTTTTATTATTAAATACTTTACTTGGTAGATAATTAAATGAAAAGGCGATCTCTTTGTATTTCTGAAATACGTATGTCTGATAATGCCCATCTATTGGATGTTAAACAGAAAAAAATCTAAATATGATTCATTCAACCAAATTACATATTTAAAAAACGTGGGAACGTCAAACGTGTATTCGAGTTATATTTTGGATTGTTTCTTTAAAACAAACTGTCAAAATGGAATATATTTTATTTTTTAAATTTGTGAAGAAATTGGGTAGCTTGGTGGTGTCATAGTAATGAAATAATTTTGTCCCACTTTATTAAATGTCTATATTTTATTCCCATGCTATAGAAATCTGATTATACTGTAAAACTTTTCAAAATTTTAAATTCGAAAAATGTGCACACTTGTTGTCCATCTTTGTTTCAAAAAAGTAAGCAAATCAAGTCTGTCTCAGCAACGTTTCGAGAGGCCATCAGTCGGAAGTGTGTACAATTAATTTATTCATTGAACCGTTTGGGTTTTTACATTAATTACAGTACATGCATGATGCCTATAATACATTTACTTAAATTACATGATTCATATAATATTTTTATTTTAATTAAATATATTACAGGTATCACATAAAAATGATTCTCCAATATTCATAATTTAAAGGGTGATGTTTGGGGGAACTCTAACTAAGCAATCTATAGGTAGAAAACTTGCATCCCATGAAAGTCGTCGAATGTTTACAATTATTTTCATTCGGAGGGCTCTTTATTTCTATATTCCAAAACGAACTTTAAAATATTTCAAAAATTCTGTCGCTCCCCTAAATATGTATTTCTTTAAGGTCGCTCATAACCAGAAAAAAATATTTCCAACAAAAGCTCTTAAGAAGAACGGCTGCACGGCCTGTTTCATACGAAACTTAATTTTGAATTTCAGGCCAAAATAGTCACCTAAAACAAATGTTCTTTTTTTCATCAAAAAGTATAGTAAATATCTAGTACGGATTAGAAGGAATTTATTTATTTGTGTTATACATTATAAAATACAGGCCATTAAAGGAATTTTAGGGGCGATTTTAGGGGCACCTTTAACAATTATTTGAGGGCTAACGGTGATGTAAAAAAAGTTTTACCCCATCTACTGTGAAAATATAATGAAATGAAAAGTATATATATATATTTAATATTAAAATAAGCATTATGGTGGACTTTAAATTAAATTAAAAACCACCAATTTACCTTGGAACACAAACTCGCCGTAAAATACCGACCCATAAAAAAGGTTTTTTTTTAATGTTTTGTTTTTATATTGTTATTTACGTAATCATATTTACATAGCGAATACGATAATTAAAAAAAAAAAAACAACAAACCCGCAAATATTTTTTTTAAGTTGCCTCTATAATTAAGAAAGCTTTTTTTTCATAGCACATAAAGAATAATTTAAAACAAAAATAAATAAAATACTTCCCATCCGTCCTAGACATTTAATAAACCTTTAATTAAAAAATATACCATTGAGCTTCGATGGATATTTTGACCTCAAATCCAAAATTAAGTTATGTATGAAACAGGCCGTTCCTCTTGAACGGTTTACTTGGACATTATCAAATTTGCACAGAGTTTTTGCCTCCAATTTTTGGGTAAATGGTATAAAGCATTTTAAATAAAACCGCTATAACCATTCGTTCTATGAAGCTTTTAAATATGCAGAGAATTTTGATAAATATTTCAGACAACATAATATTTTACACATATTTTACAGACATATTATTAGTAAAAACAATTGAGAAAATTTTGCGTTTATCAAAAAAAATATTTATATTTATTTTCATCGTGGTCAATGTTTCGTTTCTCTGAATAAATCGTATTAATTAAACTGTTTGGAATAATATTTTGGTCAATGTTCCTAAAATTGATTATAATTCTGATAACCTTGACTATGTTTCTGAAAAAAGGATAGTACATATTTACCTTACCATTTTAAAATTCAAGTGCTGTGTATTTTTTACTTGAATATTCGATCTTCTCAGCGCTTAAAACAATAAAATGATTCGGAATTGGAAAAAAAACTTTTTATTTTGTCGTTTAAATTATTGGAAAAGTTCGGTGAGTTTTAATGGAAATTTATTGGAATTTCTATTTGTTCTTGACATTGACAAGACAGCCTACCAGTTCGTCACAAAATATATTGGAAAAGTTCTCCACATTTATTTATTTACTTATTCATTTTCGGGAAATTGGCGTTAAATTATACGTGTATCATTTTTCACGTACACCAAAAATAAAACCAATTGAGGATTTCGCCCTTGTGACATTACATCTAAAAATACAAGATATAAATATTAAAAAAATAAAATTTAAAATTTAACCCAAATATATAAAACAATAAATCACCGTGGCAAGCATAAGAAAAATTATATATTGTACAATTTTTATTTATTGGTAATTTAAGATGGTAATTAAAGATGTCCTTATATATACGTAGACAAGATATCATAATGCGACAGGAAATTTTTTTTTTTTTTTAAACGTTAAATTCATGTTCGAATTACAAAAAAAGGATTAAATATTATATAAAATAATAATAACAGCAAAATTTGTCATGACTAGTCAGAAACACATTATTTTATGAAGTTCTTGTATCATTTCATCTTAAGAAGCCATACTCGTGCCTAATTCTTGTATTGACTTTATTGAAGTCTCCGTATTAAATATGGGAGGCATTAGGAAAAAAAACACCGGACGCAAGTCCTAACTGCCTGAAGCCAGAGGAACCTTGGCATCACCAATTTGTGTATTTGTGTGGCTAGAGGGAGTGAGATAGGAATGAGGTAGGGACCAAACATTCTTTTCATAAAGGTAGTTTTTCGCTATGGCAAAAATGTATCTACCACTCTTGACGATTCCTGCCCTGAATCTGGCAATTTTTTTTCTGATTTAGCAAAATCTCTTGACTGGCACCATGAAATTAGCTCAACTTTTTATGTATGAATCAACGTATCTTTATCAATTCAAAAAAGTATTCACGTCATGAGCTATGGAGCTTTAAAATATTAATTCAACATTAAATAAAAATAAGACTGAAATCAAACTATTCTTTTCACTCTAATTTTAAAGAAGCCGGGTAGTAAAGATAAATAACAGAAAAATATATTTCTCATTTCTGTGGAGTTTTGTCAATTCAATGAAATCCATTAATCACAATATATTTCGAATTCCTTACCGAACGAAGTGGATCCCCCTCTTCATATCTCAAAATAACTTATTACCGAACTAAACGAAAGAAAAATGGAAACGGTATAGAAAAAACACCCCCTCCATATCATCGCACGTCACTGGTCTTCACCACCTGACTCCATCTTTATTTCATACCAAATATATCGCTTCCCATTTCAGTGTCTGGGGCCGGGCTCAGTGGCGACTCATGACTTGTAAATTATTTTACTACGAATATTTTTTTACCATATTATCGCGTTTTTTGGCATGATTTATTTCTTCACATAAAGACAATGGTGTTGAGTCGCCATATAAACAAAACAGACTGGTGTGAAGTGAACTACTAGAACGGACTAGAACGTGGTGTGAAGTGATTGGAATACATAGTTATAATATTTGGGAGAAAATGTATTTTTCGGCGCTGAACAGTAAAAATGTTCCATTTTTTCAAGTTTATTTTCTTTTAAATCTGCTGAAAATAACTCACCGATATCGGTTAATTAACCATAGAAGTGTTTTGTAAGAGACTACTAAATTGTTCTTATACCTAAAAAACGTTATAATAAACTATGTCGAAAGAGTCTTGACGACATAACAAACAATTTTTATAAAATTACAACAATTACTAATGATTTGTAAACCAACTTAAATAACTCTTCTGCATAATGCGAAATTTGCTAGACAGTTTTTTGTCTGCCGATGGTATGTAAAATGTTCATAAGTGAGCTTTTCCTTATAACTTCTAAGAAAATATTAAAATTTCTCTACTGTTAATACTGTGGATATTTATTTTATGTGGTTTCTCTACTAAGTACCTTATAAAAATATTTCAGTTGTTGTTTTTTATTTCTATTTTGTCTGTATATTTCGAGTGAAATTTCTATATATTTTATTATTTTTATATTTTCTCATACATATTTGACTTTAAAACTCTGTAAAACCTAATAATACGTATTAATAACTAATAGTTCCATAATGAGTTAAATCTATAACTCATAGGAGTCCAACATCGTTGTATCTTATTTGAAATAAAAATAATAATAATAATAATAATCATTGAAACAAAAACAAAAGTTCTTCTGTTTTTGAATTATAGTCTATCTTCTATTTATCATTATCAGAATTATTTTAAATGGAAGTCAAACGCCTTAAATTCACAACCGACCACTGAAAAACTTTTAAAAATGGCTTTCCATTTTGAGCTGATTTGACTCCATTAACCGCGTGTTACCCAAACCAGCCTATTCCATATGCCAATTCCGTCTGGCAGATGTTCAATGTCAAATTGTGAAATATTAACCATAGCGTAGCAACGTGGGTCGTAGCATCGTAGTTGTGTGCGTTCATATATTCGTAGTATATCATACCGTAGAGCCATGTGGGTTTCACTAAATATACAAACTGTCTGGTCACATACCGAAAATAGGCAGCTTTTATGAAAATAACTTGATCCGCGATGGAATATAATTTGTGATTCTCACAAAATAATGTACTAAAAAAACAAAATTCATTGTCAATTTCTGTTTTGTTACGATGAAAATCTTTCTAACCTAGCGTCAACCTATAGTCTTTCCTGTTAATAATAATCCAACTAACTTTTGGATACCGATAAACTGTAAGTATCTAAGTATTTATTTTTTTTGCACATTCTATATAATTTTTCACTGTGCATTTATATCAGCAAGAACTCTTGTACCATACACTACAGTTGCCTGTGTATATTTACTGCCAATATTTAATATCAATCGTTTATAATTTGAATTGCAGAAAAAGCAACATGATTTTCAGAGAATAAGCTATGTTTGGTAAATATATCTAAATAGCCAAGCTTTGATAATAATAATATTGTTTAATTCGGCAGAACATTGCGGTGTGTTCAATTCTCTTTCTGCCGTATAAAAAAGAATACAATGTAAGATTAAGTAAGAAATTAATAACATGATGACATAGAATAGTAATACAAAAGAGGAAATTGAATAAATGTGTATATTTAGCCATATTGCGGTGATTTGAGAGAAACTCTGCATCTATGGTGTAGGGGCGCACTGTGCCACTAGACGAGAGTGCTTTCGGATTTCCGGAAGCGTTGACTCGTTCTGACCACTCTCTGACGCATCAAAGCAGCGAATTCATGTACCCTTCCCTCTGCAAACATCTACGAGGCGCTGCATCACCAGGGGAGGTCGAACAATACGCGTGGTTATACTGTACTGACTGTGTATTTGGATCAGAATTCACGTGTGTGCAAGCTCATACTGTATATCGAGAATAACTGTTTCTTTACTGGAGAAATGCACCTGTTAAATATCTCATCTTTAAAACTTATACTTTCTACTGCCTTTTCCCCTTTCTGTCCACCATTTATTTGCGTATCTGTAGCTCCTAAATGTTATTCATTTGTACATAATTATGATGTTTTTTGCAAATTTTCCAATACCATGAAAACGGATAACATGTAAATTCTGTCGTATTGTTGAAATGATACTCCATTCCCAGAATTGATTAAGTGTATTTAAAGGTATGCGAAATTTAAATATAAATCATTGTTATTCGCAAAATATGAAGTAAGCCGCAAGATAATATTGGTTGAAAGCCACGTTCGAATTATTCTTCCTCAAAATTGTTAAAATACTTTCGGGTCGGAATAAATTGAATTATCTCCTTAACAAATTAACACACTGTATTGAATTATACTAACAAAAGACCGGTTCATAAATCAACCGTATTATCGAGTAGAAAGCTATAACTCGAACTGATTTATGTTGCAACATTTCAGAATTATGTTCCGAGCTTTTAATCAAAATTTTACGAGGTAATCAATTGGTTGGCAGTTAATTGGGTTATAAATGATAATTTGATTTCGAAATTAACATACTGAATTGAAAAAGCGGAATTTCTTTTTTATTAATTTGAAACGCAATCATTTTTATTTGTAAAATGCTAAGCAGAGTGATTTCATGTTTTTCAATTTACATTTATAATTTGTTCAGATTTGCTCGAACGTAATGAGAAGTCTAATTTGAAAAATGTTTTATTCTAAAATCTTTAAAGTAGAAATTAGTTCTTCGAGGTGATGCAGAAATAATTAAGAGAACCGTTTTTTTTTTTTTTTTCCGTTATGTGATTTATTACATCTATAAGGTCTCTTCAAAACCTATATTTACTCCTTCCTCTCCTCAAAAAGATCCCCCAAACGTCATCTTTAAAGAGGACATAGGCCATGCGGGAAATTATTTTCCTCAAGACCTCCTGCGTGAAGTTAATGTTAAAAAAAGGCCATTTCAAGCTATTTTTTTTGTTCCGATTTCCATTTTCGAACGAGGTGCAAATATACTATGTGCCTATAAAATTAATAAGTTATATTTTATTTACACAAATCTTTACTTTATATCCATTTATTTATGTTAAAAATTAAAACATAAATAAAAATATAACGACCCATTATTCAACTTTACAACACTTTTCTATTAAGCCCGAAATAAACCCTGTGTTATTTTAGCCGAATCGAGAAATCTTCTTTTCAATTAGATATCTACGATATATAAATGTGTTTTTAAATGTAACCCTCCAGGCTAGAAATACGAGTATATATAGACACTACATTTTTTCCACTTTGATTTCGCACACCCAGTTATCATCCGAGGGGTTCTATTGACACGAGTTAAACAACGCATCATCGCAAGGTAATAAATTGGTTTAAATGCTAATGTAATTTGCAAACTATCCGAATGTATCTATTTATTTCCAGTCAAAATGCTGGCAATTTCAAGTTGTTGTTCAAATAAACTGCTGCGACATGAAATAATGTCAAACGCAATTTGCATTTGAACAACATGAAGGCATTATTTTACCAACTTTGCAGTCGTATCACGATGTCGTTAATCAGGATGTCTTTGAACTTGCTTCCCCCGGCTTGCGCAGAATTACAGAAGATGTGTCGAATTGATCAGAAGGAATAAAGACAATTATTTGTCGAAACAAATAAAGTATTAAAACGTATTCTTCTTTAAAATTATAACGCACATAGATTTAAAAAATAAAAACCTACCGTTCAAAGAGAAAACAAAAGAAAACCTAATCTGACCTGACGAAAAAACCTAACGAAAGAAAACCACACAAAAACCTTATTGTTTTGACTATAAACACAAAATCTGTTCATATGTCACACGAAGTAATCATGTCATCCTGAAACTTTTACAAGTTTTCTGTTTGGTATTTTTACGTGCCTATACCAAAATATACCCGACTTACAAAGTCATTACCATCATAAATCTTTGAAATACTTCTACAATATTTTTAATGAAAAGGCATTTCAGTCAGCGGCTTTATTAGAAAAAATATTTTTCACCGCGGTCTTACACCAGAGCAATACCGAGAGTATCTGTCACTCTGCAATGAGATGCAATAAAAAAGTTTTGTAATTTATTGCAATTAAATTGTTGAAGCTTATAAACCTTTACGTAATTTTTAATCATTGAAGAAGATAATATCGATAATACTCAATGAAAATATGAAACAGGTAACTTTGAAATATTAACTGAATAGCTATTCACTTGTAAAAAATTCAAAAAAATCTCCCGTACAAATACAATTAGGTAGGTATATCGAAGACATCGTCTAGTTTGCAAAAACCTCGCTAAAACTTTGCAATTATACCTAAAGGTGGCAGCCATAAAAGATGCGATATAATTAATTATTTGCGCACGTTCCAGAGTGGAAGATACTCTCAGTATCGCCCTGGTGAAAGACCACCATTCAGAATTGAAACGTTGCTTGAAATGGCTTTTAGCCGTGTTTGGTGACCAGATCTGAATAGCCAGGTATTTCCCCACCTCCCTCTTCCCCTTTCCTCCTTCTCCTTCCCTCCCTCACCTCCAGCCTCACAACATTCCCCAATTGGGAAATGCCATAGTCTCACTGGCTATAGACGGTTGGGAGCAGTTGGGACTCTTGTGCGGTATTCATGTAAAAAAAAAAAAAATGATAATTTTAGTAATTCTCAAAGGAAGGTGTCGGCTGTTACCTTTATTATTTTCTGTTCATTCGTCTATTTCACATTTTCAATGAGAATTTATAAATATTATCTTCTCCAAAGAAGAAATTAAATACTCAAATTCTTAAACCCGCGACCTCTGGGTCCGAATGCAAGTAGCTTAGTGAAACTCCACAAAGGCCATGTTACTTTGAGATTAAGTTAGGATATTAAGATAAGGAAGCCGTATTCCCACAGTTATTTAACCTCCTCCCTCCCTTGCATCTTCCCAGACAATATTATTTGTACATCATCAAGTCCAAAGCACATACATATCGATCCTTCATCTTGTCGGCCCATCTCGCGACGATTTGAATCAGTTTGCTCTGTAAATTGAGAGGGTGAACTCTGAATTCCAAATGGAAAATTCTCCAAACGAATTCTGGGAACAACTCGAGATAAGGTCAGATGAGGGCGGAGTGGGAGGCTGTACGGCAGCAGTTGGGGGAGATTGCCTGTGATTTTTTTCAATAGAGGACCCCTCGAGTAGACTACTTATTTATATATTGGACGACTGGACGAAAATTGAGATTAGAGTAAAAAATTTGACTCAACTTAGTGTGTTCGTTTATGGGTTATTGTATTTTATTGTATTTTCGGAATAGTGGAATATATTGGAAACTGAATTTAATATGGCATCCAACCTCGGATAGCTTTAACCAAGCACTTATAAGACTTATATATATATTTTACCCAGCACTTAAGAAAAATAAATCGCTAAAATAAAAAATATTTTTAAGATTAATATTACTTAACTTATTAAAACTTTACGCTTCATTGTAATGTTGATTATCAAAAGAACAATCTAAAAATACAATAAAAATATCAAGGATTGCCTGCGAGATAATATTTAGGTAACAAAATAATATTTTAATTTTTGATTCGTCTTCTTCTATGTTGAAATTCTTAGACGATTGTTTATATTCTTTCAATATTCTAGAAAAAAAATTAAATTGCGTAGTTACTAACCGGCTTCGGAATATTCAACTAAAGAAATCTTTTTTCCCTGAGCAATTTATTAAAATGGAATACACAATGTGTCGACTTGGTTTTTTAAAACTTTAATCAATATTTCATAGCTCAAAGTCAAAATGACGTTAAGAGCTAAAAATAATCCAGACAACATAAGCCTTACAAGTTTAATGATCTTAGAGCAGTAACTGGATAAATCAATACACGTATGAATTGGCACTGGTGATGTTTAAAAAAATATATTTAATATAAATGCATAAAATATTTAATTGTACAGATATGTCTTTAAAGCTAATTCCAGAAAAAGATTGATTTATTTAACAAAAACTAACTAACTGAATAGAGAAAGATTTTTCGTGTTTGAGTTGGAGAGCATCGTCAAGTAGCGACAGCAATGGTAGCTAAGTGTAGAAATAAAATGCATCTAAAATATAATAATACAGTTTGTTTCGTTCAGTCACTACATAATATATCATTTAATATTACAAAATAGATTGGTAAAATATATAAATATAGGATACAGTCATTATAAATACTAGAAACCTAACTAAAAAATCTAACCCAACCAAATTAATAAATAAATTTTAATTAGGTCCCGTTAGGTTAGTTTAGGTTATACTAGATTTTTGGGATAGTTTGTTCGTTTTCTTTTTTTGTGTCCCGAATTACACGTGGGTTGATTTTTCCTTGAACCTGTTAGAGCATACTGCTTAAGAGTATTTGTTGCTTCGACACACAGGTTGTCTAGATTAGTTAGTTTATTTTTTACCTTCTCTGAACTAGTTTAATAATTGATTTCTACGTGCTTTTACCATGCCGTTATATTTACAGCATGAAATCTTATATATACCATCAACCTATTTAGCACGGATCGGGATTATGACGTCCATACTGTCAGTGCGGTCTGGATTATTCACGATGCGCTTTGTTAATAAACTGTTTTTTTAATTACCATTTAAAATTTTATGACATCAGAAGATTGATAGTTACCTGATGTATCATTTTAAATATAATAATATATATACACTGAACATACTACACCTGTGCGACCACAGGGATTTTACGTACGAACATGCCTACTATACTCACGTAAGTAGCAATATTGTCACGCGCGCGCACTGTGCATAAAGAACGGTAATCAGTCACTGACCCCATGTATGTTGAATTATCAATACCGATTATTATCAAAAAAAATTACTTGGATATCTGTTATACAGATGCAGACACAGTGTTATTAAAACGAACAACGGCTATGTTCTGGACCCGAACCGTCGGCAACGACACATAACCCGTCTATTATCGGAATCCAGGTGGAATCCGTTAAACGCGGCACGTAACCCATGTAGTTGGAAGTTTCTAAGAACTGTACATACCTACTATTAAAAAAATGGATGTTAAATATATTTACTTATTCAATAAAAAATACAATTTAATGTGTAGGTACCACTGACGTCAGAAATGGTAGATTATCCCTAACGTGCCATCTCGACGTCTAGATGCAAAGACCCGCGACACCCATTTTTGCACTAGCCTTGTTCACTGCCTTCCACGCTTGTTTCGCGCAATTTTGACTGCGTTAGGCAAATAATAAAACATTTATAAAAGGGTCAAAATTAATACTATAATAAAAAATTCGGTGTTTGCAAATAAGCCGAACCTTTTTTAATTATTTGCTGTTTTACTTAAATTGGCGACACGCCTAGGTCGCCCCTCGCCCTTCTTATTTTGGTTTCGTCTCCTTGCGTGTTATCTCTGTTGTACAGGAACTTGTATGCTCATTTATTTAGTTGGCCATAACAATTAGGGGAATGATAATAAATTTGCCATTTTCAAATATTCCATGCACAACTCATACCCGAACTCGAAAAACTACACAAAACTTGCCTATAGTCATAGGCCAACGCACGCCACTGCTAATGTGTCCGTTTGAATAAATAACCTTGATTTAAAGAACGTTTGAAGTTAGCTACAAATAACACGTATCTTGGAAAGACTTCGACAAATTGACACTTATGTTACGCCGGTGGATAAAAATAAACGAACCATCTTATGTCGCTTTATAAACAGGAAGAGAAACCAAATTGTATTTACGTTGACATATTTGCGTAAGTAATTCATCATCCATTCAAGGAATAAGCTTCGCTTTACCTTTATCATCAGCTTTCTCCTACGCTGTACATCTTCTTTACGTATTTCGAACGTTCATGGTAATTTGAATGAGTGGTATTTTCACATCAAATCGTTTGTGGTGAACCTTTCTTGTGTTGACTTATTAAATACGTAATTATTATTTTGTAACTGGTTACGAAAGGTGAAAGAAATATTTTAAATAAGTGGCATATAATTTAGATAAAATTTGGGGATATGTTAGAACTGGATTACTCAAAATAACACAATTATTTTTACTATTCAAATATTTATTTTAATGATTATTTGTAATGTAATGGAAATGCTGAAATGTTTTTTTTTCAAATTGACTTATCCTTTTTTTTGTAAACGTCCTTCGAAAAATTGGAAAATTTTTGTTTAGTTCTACATTTAAAAAATACTGTTATCCCATTTTTAATTTTTTGGAATAAATTAAGGTCTCTTAAGGTGTCGTACCATTACTACCTTTCTGATGATAGGGCCATCTTGATGCCCAATTTCTTCCTCTAAATATTATAAATAATTATTCCCAACAAGTGTCGAAACATATATTTTTTTTAGAATCAGCAATTTTTTTATTACTCTGTAAACTGGACGACTGTTGTTTGATTTTCCAAGGAAATGTAATACAGTTGCTACGTTATTTTTAAATCGAGCCCTTAATACGGATCGCCTACAATAATTCCGAAATGGGTTGCCACCAACGGCTGCATGAATTAATGTAACGGTCCAGTCGGCCACCTTCATTAAATAATACGACAAGCAGTCCGCGACATTTTGCATACATTTGCATAAAATTCCGCAAAATGTTTCCGTCATTAAGATTCCTCAGTTTCCGCGGGTGTTATATCCCTTTTCAAGCCCGAACGGACCGGTTCGCAAATCAGCTCTAACCGGGCCTGATAACTTCTCTAACGGGTCCTATTTAGTAGAGGCGAACTCGGAACTATTCCTAATAATGGCTTTCTGGCTCCCTGGCTGTCTCGAAAACATGGGGTCTGGTATCGAATATACAATTTCTGGTTATTGTGTCTTTTGCCCCCAGACAGTTGTCGTAAGCTATCGGGATCTGGCAGAAGAGTGTGTAATGTTTTGACAGATATTGTGGGAAACCTAATAAATTTATATTAATAAAGTTCGTTTTGCTATGTAAGTACGAAGTGAATAATAATTCGCTGTCGGCAACATGTTAACTATTAATATTCCGATAACTTAAGACAGCTGTTTCATGACTGCAATCAAAGAGTTGAATTTTATTTATTTTAAATTGTTGTTTTTTTTTCTAAATAATGAGCATATTTTCAGTCACTTCAGAAGCAGTTATAGTTATACACTTTTGTTTTTAGCCAACGATAAGTTAAAACATACCTAACTAATACATGTTCTATGATCGCTCCTTTTCAGACCTGGCCAATCTTGTGTAGTCGGGAGATCAGCTTTATTCTCACTCATCCTGTCATATATAATCCCGAACGATCCTAAGCAGCTCCAAACGGTACTGTATAGCCTTGACTGAACCTAAGCAACCCCAAACAGTACTATATAGATCAGACTTACCCTTAGCAGCTCCATACGGTATTAAATAGCCCCGACTGAATATAAGTAACCCCACTCAGATATATATCTCAGACTTACCAGACGCAGCTCCAAGCGGTGCTGAATAGCCTCGACTAGCCCTAAGCAGCTCTAAATGGTATTGAATAGCCCCGAATGAACCTAAGCAACCCCAAGCAATACTTTATAGCTCAAACTTTCCCTAAGTAGCTCCAAGCCGTGCTGAATAACCCTGACTAGCCCTAAGCAATAGTATTGAATAGCCCCGACTGAACCTAAGCAACGCCCAAAAATACCGTATAGCCCAGACTTACCCTAAGCATGTCCAAACGGTACAATATACCCCAAACTAATATGTGTTCCCCCACAGTAGCAGCGGTTACCACAGAAAGCACCGGACACGGATATATGGGCCAACTTTATAATGGATTTAGGAAGCATATTCCATTTCCTTGGGATATTTACAATGTTATTTATTGAGATAACGATTCCTTAGTTCCCGATACATACCTTAAATCAAGTGTTGTTTATCTACAAACATAGCAATAAGTTACTTGAAATAATGGCTCTGCATAAGGTATGTATCTACATTATGTTAAATACTATATAAAAAGTACCTATGTATCGCCTACAAAGGGATAAAAGGTAGTTTTCCTCCCTTTAATGGATGTGGTTTGATAATAAATTTACTTTTCAATATGAAACATAATTTTTATGAAAATGTTGAGTTACAAAATTTTTAATTTTAGCAGTACTGTGGTTGAGATATTTATAGCTCAGTTTTTACATTTCATGGTCACGGTAATTCTTAATAGAGTTATCTGAAATAATAAAGATTCCATGCATAAAGTTACCTTACCTCAAATGCAGAAAACAACATAAAATGCTATTTCAATGTTTTTGTTTGTTTTGATTAAATGGTAAATAATTTTTATTAGTTGGATTTATTTTGAAAGCCGAAAGCAAATCGTGAATTTCTTTAAACACCGCAAATTAAACCTTTAATTCCACTGTTCCCGAGAATGCCTCCCTAAATTCTTAAAGACTTCACTGAGATGAATCTTATTTCTTTACAATTAAACCTTTATTCCTCCATTTGCAGGACTAGCAGTTGCTCATGATTTCTGGAGATATTATTAATTTCATTACTTCGTAAAAAGCTGCGGAAATTTCTATTTTGTTGCAAATAAACTATCATTTATCACTGCATTAGGAATGTACCATGCATCTATTTTTATGTATCTCTTTTTGAATCCGTATATTTGTTGTGGAATCCATGTATTTACCTACTAATTTAAATTAGTATAATTGTTTTCATAAATATATTTTTGATTCGTTATTGATATTGTATGAATAAGTTTTTCGTAGTAATCAGTATCACAGAGTATTGGTGTATTTTCTTCTATCTAGCATTCTTAGATCCCCGTTAGTATTTTCAACTTGCAATGTAAGTTCCATAACGTCTAATTTTCATTTAGAAACTTTCCTTAATCCAGCAAAATATAAACAAGACACCTTAAAAAAAAATCTATAGTTTTCGTTTAACAGACTAAAAAAACGATATAAAAGTGTCGACATCTGGGGCAAAGCCAGGTAGCAAAACTAGTACATTTTTAAAATAAGTAAAAAGAAAGATTTTAGCTTCTGTGCAAAATATAAGCATGAAAATATTATACGAAACGTTTCGTAATAAATCTTACAAGAAAAAAAGATGTCTTGTATTGTCTCCATTTATAATTAATCTCGTTCTTTTATAAATCATAAGCGGTATTTCTTATTTTGTTACCAAATAACTTATTACCATCATTTATCTCGGGAGTACATGATATTACAAGAGATGTTATTTGTTCTTATATTGGAGCCGCTAAATCACAAGTTTCTAGAATGTTATGTGCTAAGACTTTTCTCCCGTATGATATGGAATAAATAACTTTGTGTATCGTGAAAACTATGGCAAAAACTTGTTTTCTAGGAAAGTTTTCGCATTAAATACTGATTAAATTCTTCCAGGTTCTACGTGTAAAGAAAACTAATAACTTCATGCGGCTGTCTATAAATAACACAATATTGCCTGCGAAAAACCTTTTCACCTCCTGCTAAATACCTTTATTTCACCTTCGAAGTAGAAACACATAGTAAAATGCTTTGAGATACTACTGCGTGGAGGTTCTCCTATCAGATCACAAAAAATCATCTAATTAATAATAATTATGACTTCTTAGTATCGTTTTATGTATTCAATTTTCTACTATTTCTAAGGATTCAGACCTTTTTAACGTAGCCTATTCAGGATATTACATAATTTCGTAGTTACAATTAATTCATGAGAACAGTTATTACTTCAGATTATCTTTGAAAGGAAGTGAAGTAATTTTTCCATAAGAATAAATCCGTAAATTTTCTGAAGCAAACCCTTAAACAGTGAAATGGAGACATGAAATTTGCACCTCTTATTCTGTGGATTTTTAAGTAAATTCAAAAACTTAGTCAAACGCAACCTTATTAACCTACACCCCCAAATAAAGCTGATAGTAGTAATTAGAAACTCGTTTTTTTTTTTTAATTTACGGTAAACCAAATTTAATAATATTATTAATTAGCTCTGAAAGATTTTCTTTTATTTTTATATTGTGACAGTTGTCGACATTCAAAGCCATTATCAGACTATCTTTAAAAGTGGAATCAAAATTTTTTTTTGTCGAATCAACTTTTTTTTTAAAAATTTAATGTAAATCAAATTTAATAATGTTATTATTATAGGACAGTTTGAAAATAGCCTTAAACGCCGAAACAGCTGTCACAATAATAACAACTAAAAATACTTGCAGAACTTAATAATAACATTATTGTTAGTGTGTTAAATTCGTTAAATTCCATTATTTTTTTTTAATGTAAGATTTTCTTAATAAAATTAGAAGTTTATTGTACACCATGAAATAAAACAGGCAATAAACGAATTACTTACATTTAGTACGCTCAACATTTTTCTACAAGTTTTATACTAAGTCTATGTGTTCTCTATAAAGTTAAATTACATTTAATAAATTAATACGGATTATTTTGTTTACACCACTGATACAAAAACAGTGGTTAAAACAAAGTCATTTATATTAATTTAATCAGTATGACGCCACAAAGTGATTACGCATTTTGGAGATTATATTACATTTATTTGGCCAGCTAGATTGCTTAAAATTTTTCTTGAGATTCGTAATTTTGTTAAAATAATATCTAATGTTTGTTTATGCTACCTTGATTTTAATTTAATGTAGTGAAATAAAACATTAAACGGATAATGGCAACATTATTAAATTTGATTTGTTTAAATTAAAAACAAGAAAAAAAAACGGATGACTTTACAGATCAAATTAACTATTTCAACGATGTCATACGAAGCCGAGTAGTAAAGCTTGTATTATAATTATAAGATTTGTTAAGAAACGATTGAGAGAATTTCAGCGAGAGAGATATCTCTTACTACGTTATATTCATGCCAATTGCATAATATTGTGCTTGCAAAGGATTTACGAACGGGTGTGACCTAGATATTACAGTTGACTGAGTACGGTTGGTTTCTGCGATTGTGATCGATGTATTACATGTCTCCCTGCATTTTGTCTTATCTTTACTATTATGCAAATTCTAAAAAATACTCTGCTTTCATTTTGAAAATATCAGTTTATCTAAATTGTATACCGTGATAGTATACCAAAAATGACTACATCACAATTTTCAATATTATTTGACCAATAACATTCAATCAACCGTGTCTATCGTCAGAACCTTTTTTGCAATCGTACGATTCAAACAACTTCTTACATCTCGGAGGTAACGCAAAAAATATAACGTTAAAAAAAAAACTAACCATCACGCCGTTTCACTGCAGGGGCAGGCAGAGAGGACGGACCATCAAACAACTTCTTGCTTTATTCTTGTACATCGTCTCATTCATTATCTTCTATTATTCCGATTTCTGACATGGCCCGACTTAAGTATTTGATTCACTTGATCGTGTAAAATTAAATATAACGTATTCATATTTAAAAACCGTTTTTATAAATGGAATTATAAAAATAACTTTACGATCACTTTATTGTATTGAATACAAAATTTCATGACAAAACTAAACAATTTTATATGAATACAGTGTAAGAGACTCATTTGAGCGGAGCCTATGGGACTATGGCAACTCCATTTGGGGTACATTGTGAGACTAAGGGGAGTGGAAAAGAGGAAGGTTAGAATCTACGTGCCTATTCAAATCTAGCCACTAAACACGTCTAGTTAGTTTAACGTTTAGTTTCTGAATGATGGTATTTTGTACTAGAAAAATTCTAAGAGTATATACCACTGTTTATGTATTCCGTTGTTAAGGCTCTAAAACTTATTTCAAATATACAGGTTACATATATTTTTAAAAGGAGATGTTAAATGACTTTTTTTTCATAATCCGGCTTTCAAACCCGCGACCAGTGGATTCGTAGCCAAAGTTCTTAACCGTTCAGAAACATCGAGGTATACGTCAAAGACTACCGACATTTTTGATTATAGGAAAAGAGCCAAATACCCATTTTGATTAAGTAAATATATTTGTCTTAATAAGAATTTTTGTTTAGAAAAATGTTTCTAGAAGAAATTCAATATTCCTGGGATAAAAAACTGATTAAAAGTTTTTCTACCTTATCGATAATATACGGCGGATATTTCCTTTCAGGAAAAAAGTGTTTTTAAAAAACCTATCGAGACAGAATATGTAAAAATTATTGGATATTATTTTTAGCGCTGTTTGGTAAAGAATCACCTGAAGGATTCTTTTTTTTCAAACTGATCCTTTCATCGGTTTACTAAATTTATTATTTGGTATAATTAATTTTCCTTACTGACTTCTGAACCAACAATATTGTAGGTTTATTGACTTCACTAGTAATCCACAAAACTCTCAATAATATGTTGATATGATGATACAAACTCCGCCTTTCGGAAAATCCGAAAAATTCGTGAATCGTTCAAAAACATATCTTGCAGTTAGAAAGCGCACAGATAAAGCGTGATTAGAAACACGGTTTTTCTGATTTGATAAAATAAAAATAAAATAAATTGAATCTCATATATCGCTGAGGTAGAGAGAACAAATGGGTATAGGGGCTCCTGGAACCATTAAATGGATAACAACTTTCATCATAGGTCACTCTGAGTGGTCCGCTATGCTTGGTGGCTTGGCAGAGATGTCCAGGTTCAGGGGTGAGGTCTGTTCAGATCTCGGCGGTGGATGCGTCTAACCACCAACTGCGTGGATAGGCTGGATCGGGGGAAACCGGTTGAGGGAGACCCCTTGACCTCTCTACCCGGAATCTCCCGAACCATCGTCATTCATCACAGTGGGAGAAATGAATTAATACGTCCGCCACTCCTGGACAAACGGATCCCCAGATTTCTAGCCACCCCTCAATCCCTTTTTCCTTCCTAAAACCTCCTCTTCTTTTTTTCCTTGAAAATACCCCCCTCACAGCATCCTCAAAGATGAGAGAGGCCTGAGAAGAATTATTTACCTCCTGTATGGAGTTAATATTAAAAATAGAATTAAAACTTTGTCATGGGACACACTCCTTGCTTTGTTTACAATCATACACACTCTTCTGTTATTCTTCTTATACTCCTTTCATTTTGCAACCGTTCCGCATGCTCTAACTAACTAAGCGTCCTTTTTTAATCTTAACCATTACGTTTTCCCCGACCTGGCATTTTTCTGGAGTCTCAACATTTTCAGCGTGGTCATACATGGATTTACTACGCATGCGCCTCATAAACGCAGAACTTACTCAACATTTTTAACAAAACGAAGTCTTCTGAAACGCCAGATATCTTGGTAAAATAAAGCGTTTAGAATTTCCATTCTAAAACGTACATAAAGTAATTCAATCCGACATTCGTGCTCGAGAGATTAAAAATTCTCTTATTTCCATTCCACCTGTACTTTATCTGCTTATGATAATAAATAACGTAATTCCGCCCAAAGCTCCTGCCCAAGCAAAGGTTACATTACCCGCTAAAGTTGCGGTTGTACTCGTATCTCTTCTGAATCCCGTGCCCCGCGGCTCTCGCCCTCGTAAACTACGCTTTAACAAGTTAAACGCACAAAAGGAAAGAAATTAAACATTAAAAATGTTATTTCTGAATTGTAGAGGATAAACTTCTCACCTGTCGGCCGGTATATTATTTGAAAACATAAAATTTCTATACTTATGTTATTTTATTTTATCTCTATACTCACTCCAGAGAAGACTTACTCACGAAAAGAAGACGTATATCAGATATAATTTCTCTGTTTAAAATCATGAACAACATGTTTGATTTATCTTTAATTAAACTGAATATTAAGTCAAAATTTACGAGAAACCCTGAAACCTTTTTCATGGATACTTATCGTAATAATTCATGTTTATCCAAACCAAGGTCAACAATGACTCGATTGTATAATAAAAAGTGCAGACATAAATAGAAACTTAGTTATATATAATTTCTTCATACGATTGGTTTTCACTTTGTGGCGTCATTATTATAAAGGATTAAATAATATACTTTATATTCACCACCTCATTAATATAAAGATATCATGTTTCGAAACAATGATTTTTTTCATGAGGAGTGATACTAAAAATATATTATATATTTCAAGTGTGATGAAAAAAGCATCGCTTTCGAAACATGTACATAAAAATAGTGAAAACAAAGTATGTTATTTTTTAATTGATAAACTAAAGTTTTTAAGACAAGATTTTTTTGCATAGCGCAAAGGGTAACAATTATTTTTATAAACAATAATTATTAGCCTGAAACACTCATCCAAATTGAAAAAACCTTCCGAGAAAAGATAAATATCGCCGACAGGACTCGAACCTGCACCCTTCTGATTGCCGGTCAGATGCTCTACCGTTGAGCTACGTCGGCTTATCGCAAACCCGCCAAGTTAATCAATATATACTAGTGTTTCATTCAACAATTACTGTTTTTATTGTATTTCACCTGTAAACAACCTTACGATATATTGCAAGACGCTAATACAAATGATAAGAGTTATGTGAAGTTGGGCGGCGGGTGAGGAAGGGGGCCGGGGGTGCTGATCCTTTCTTCCAATCTTCTTTGTCTTTGTTGAAGACGCCCCTGGGCGGCGTAACGGGACGCTTGGTGTTGGTCTGCCCGTACGCCAGGTGATCACATCAGCGTGTCGTCTATTTCTCGCCCAGGCCAGTGGTATCCTTGTCGGGGTCGGACCACAGCAGGTCGCAGAGCAACCTTGTCGGGCACGTCCGTGGGCCGCATGATGCACCGGATCTGCTCCGTGAACTGGAGGTCAGAACTCAGGTCGCCGTGACAGCAGAAGATCTCCTCGTCAAATGTTTTTATTTCCTATTGCGCCTTTCTCGGTAGCCACGAAATCTAATTTTGCGGATTTCGGTTGTGGTACAACGTTCAAGGTTATACAGCGATATTTTTGCAGCTATTAAAGGCTCCAAAATAGCACATTCACCATTAAGTTTGAGTTTAAGTTGTCTAGCTCGGTTGAATACGATATTGTTTACAATCACCATAGTTCAAAGAATAACATTCTAAATCATTCACTTTGGAACACTTTTAATAGGCAAAAATCTTTTAACAAGCACATGTGTCGAACGCCTTCGACCAACCGATGCTTTTGGGTTTATTTAGAACAACGTGACAGATTTGAACTTAAAATATTTGGGTTTTTATTTGATTTTTTATTATACACTTGATTTAAGCCCGAAACGGCCACACTAAAATTATATGATTTTTATAAATTTAATCTATAAACTATTGCGGTTATTTTACGCTACTTTAACACCGGAAAAATTAAGAACTTCCCGATATTTCCCAGATAAACTAGGAGCGACTAAAAAAAGCTGCCGGCAGCTACGAGATTGTACTGTGTCCGCATTCTTGGAATGTTCTTTCACTTGATTTGAGGTCAAAAAGATATTTTTAAATTTAAAAACAATTTAAAAATATATCTTTTTTTAAAAGGGTGCAAACTTTAAGAAAATATAAAGCGCCGTTGAGGGGCTTTTGATCACCAAACGGCGCTATAGAAAAGATATCCACTTACTATTATTATTATTAATGTATGTATCACTCACCAAAATCATCATCGTTATCCAGGCTACTCTTGAAGAGTTCTAGCCATCTATATGAAACACCTCCACTCCAGCCAGCCTCCTGCTCTCTTCCTCTAGATCTAGATCCTAATCCACTAGTCTAGTCACCTTAGTTAAGTTCTTTCAACATTTATTCGTTCTGCAGAAATATTACAAAAAATCCTCTTCGTTGTTCAGCAATCTTTCATTATGTCTATACAAGTATGTCCTGCACAGCATAGCCATCATAGATTTATGAAACATGTTATACTCAATTTTTATTGATGTTATGAATGCAACATATTCTCTTTGACTGTTCGATCACTGAAAAAATCTAATTCGGGGCTACGACTGGGATTTGGCAAAGGATCTAAAAGTTTTACAGGATTTAAAATTGTTTCTCCCTGTTTTTGTGTTTCTTTCGTAAATGCCAAGTCCATTCCTACCTTTTCCACGCGGGGTATGAGAATTCATCTGAAAGGGAAGGAATAATTTTAAAAGAAAAATTTTCGACAACCGAAATAAATCTTTTTTTTACAACGTAACCTCACTTTCTAATTTGAATTAACGTTTGTTTCAATTGTTGGCTGTCACTCGCCGGTTTTGTCTAGTCAATCAAACGAATTGTAAGGCGGTGTTTATTTATAAATTTATAATTCGTTGTCCAGAACCATTAAAATTAATATGTACTACAGAAATTTGTGCAAAATCACTTAAATTTACGTTTAAATTAATTATTTTTATTTTTTTAACTTTATTATTTAAAATAATTAAAGTAACTAAATAATATTTTTGTAGGTACCTGCCGGTACTTACCTACCAGCCACCTGACAAGTGTGTATTCAAAACATTCTATTGGAAATCATATGAAAAAGAAACAAGAAAATCAACTTGATTTTAGGAAGCTAAAATCTCCCCCCGATTCTTTTCTCGTATCCCTGTTGTGTAACATCATAACTAACTTCTCCTCGATTCAAGTATCGTTTTAATAAAATACGTAATTATAAACACCATCCAATTTAATAAAATTACAAGATCTGTGATGTGTAATCATAAAATTGATAAATGCATATATAAACCACTATCAATAATCTTCGGTGAGTTCATTTAATAATTTATTTCATGTGCACAATACAAATGCTAATACGAATCCTAACATTATACTTATAAATTTCCTATATTTTTATTGTTAGACAACTCAATAAATTTTAAATTTATAAAAATAAAAACATACAATAAAAAAAAATTGTAAACGTAGCCACAGATATAACCGCTTTTATAAATAGTGTATACCTTCATGCAGTCGGGGGTGTGACTACTATAAAATTTTAAAATGGCTTCTAAATTAATTATTTCCCCTTTTAGTCGATTGCAAAGATAATCGTGTAGATCTATATTTACTTTAAATACGAAGCAGTCATGGAGAAAAAAAAATGCTGCTAGGCAACTGCAGTAGTAAAATTAAAATAATTGGAACAATGATCAAAAAATGCATAGATCTATATATCATATATAAAAATCAATGTAAGTTTGTTTGTTTGCCCTCTATGTTCTCGAAAACCACTGGACCGGTTTCGCTGAAAATAGCATAGTTTGTTTTTATTAGTGCCGGAAAGGTTTAGAAAGTAGTTTGAATGAAATCCAATATGTAAAACTGATGTTATAACGTTTTAAAATTAGTAGGAAAAACATTTGAACCCGCCATGTTTTACTTAGGTTAGCCCATAGATATAACACTCTGGTAAGCCACAGATTCCATATTCAAAATAAGAAGGTTTTTTTTTGGGTAGAATATTTTCAATATGGAAAACACGAGTGGGTACCTAATTAAGAGCTTTATGATTTAGATATATTTTGAAAAAAGAAACGTTTGGAGTGTAATAAAATATTCAAATGATTGTTTATTTAATCGGAGATAGTTACTTTCGCTGTCAAATCAATTATTGTACCCGAGCAAGGCCGGGTACACATTAGCTAGTTAAATATGTAATATCAATATCACAACATTTTTACTTGTAGGTGGCTCTTTTTTTCATAGGATTGTTTTGTGTTCTAATACGGATAAGTTGTGGGAATGATAATTAGAATGTTTTGAATTTCAAAAGAATTTTTTTTATTAAAAATGTTAGCAATCGCGATATTTATGGTTTACCCTATGGAACCTATCCAATGCTATATTAAATGTGTACTACTAAGAATATTAAGTCTATCCAAATCTCTATGGAGATCACACCCAGCAAGTTATTAATGAAAAAATCTACCCTCAACATTTTAAATACCTACTTCCCAAATTAAACGGCGTTTATGTGGTTTTACTTTAGAGAATTATGACCAAACAATTTGTTTATCAAATATATCCACAAATTTACATTATCGTCTTTTGCGTAAATACGCAACTAATTGTTCGAGCCACCCTGTTGTTAATCGAAAGCGTCCGTCTCAATTTTCGGATTCCATTTATTTTTAATTAAACTGGTGTCTTCTTACCCATGTTATTATTTACCTTTACCGAACCACTTACATTATTCTGAATTGTTGTTCCCTTCCTTTGAAACACAAAACCAGACACTTAAAAGGGGATTCCCCTTGATGTCGGAGATAAAATCGAGGCAGTACCGAGAAGCAAATACGAGAGAATATTCCACCGTTTTCACAAGAAAGGGTTCTGTGAATAAACTCTCTGATTCATAGACAAAAATAAAGTCTGCGATATTCTCTAGATTTCGCCATAAACGTTATAAATAACTTTTATTGTTTTTCGTGTTAAAAAATACATTTTTCCGCTTATTTGACATTGAACTGATAAACCCTAGAAGTGTGTGTATTATTTCGAACAGTGTTGAAAGTTATAGAAAATTTGGCTTTTATTTTTAAGCTAAGCTAAAATCATTGTCTAATATAATTAAAACGCTTAAGAATATCCAATACCCGCTGATTGGATGCTAGAAATTATCATCACCAATTGAATTAATACACGTGAATCCTATGCTTCTACCTACTAGAACATAAGATGATTTTATGGGTTGCATTTTGAAACTTCTAAAATATGTCTTAGCTTTTAACCACTAAACGGAAAACCTAGAATTGTGGCCAACACCGATTTAAGATAAAACTAATGTCGGCAGTTAACATAAGATTTTTCAACCCTTATGTCCTACACCAGTGGCGTGGAGTCCATAAAAGCTGAAAAGTTGTGCCTACAGTAAAACAATCGAATAACAACAACAAAAAATAATCTTATTTATATGGGTAAAAACCGTTCAAATACGTATTGTGTCGGAATCTACCTATAAAATATTTTATTTTATGCGTTTCAACAACCAGCTTTATTAAAGATTTCAACTAGAAACAACAGAGATACCTGTCAGTGGAATAATTTATTTGTTAATCTAAGTATTTTAGAGTATACCTAGTGGTAATAATCAGCACTTGGAACAGCTTATCAATGAACGTCACTGTCCTATACAGGCTAATTAAATTGATAATCTGCTCTAAAAATAATATTAAACAATGTTTATTAAATCAATTTCACCAGCAATGAAAAATTGAGGTTTCTCCAAGCACATGCATGGGTTTATCTCTTCAGTGGTGATATCTGAAATAGATCTTTTAACATTCTGGAGATTTCAAGAGAAATAATTTTAAATTAGTGTTTAATTTTTCATTTCCATAAATACATGTTTTCCACTATCGACCAAATATTTTTTTTAAATGGTTCATTTAGGATTTCACAGAAATGTTCAAGATTCCTAAAACTACATATTTAAAAATATACATACCTTTATATTAATAACGAAAGATTGTGAGAAGAAATAATAACATTTTATTATAAATTTAAATACTGGTCTGCAGTGTGAAATGTACATACGTTGAAAACATTTTTTTAAATTTATTTTGAGTCTTACAAGAACTCCCTTGGATCTACACAGTACAGTAAACTAAATTATTGTTAGGCAGGATAAGGAAGGGACCAAAAGGGAGTAAGAAATCCGAATTAAGCTATAAAAGGAAGATCATTCAGTACTTTTCACCCACGGTTTTACAAAAGAACAAGTTGGTGAAAGCTTTCCTGCCAAATTCATCTGTCGGACGTTACTTAATTGTGGTCAATGTTGAAGAATCTACTGCAAAACACTACATAACGCTCAGCTATCTGAAGCCGAAGATTTACTCGGGCTTCAATAGAGCACCGATATTTGAGCCGGTCTGAGACACAAGCACCTCAATGTAGGCTATGCTGGGGAGAAGTTCAGCAAACCGCTGCTCTACAAACGTTGCCAATGCATTATTCTAACCATTCCCGAAATAAGGCACCATAAATAATTAATAGAGTTTTTTGTAAACTCTAGTGAAAAGTTAATAATTTACCATCTCTAATGGCGCGTAGGGTAGGGTAAGTAAGTACCCACAGTGAAATAAAGAAGGATGGGTTAGTACAAGTACTACGAGAGATATAAAGCTTAACTTAAAGAGCCAATCTACCGCTCGGACGGTCATCCATCTTGATAAGTTTTTAAACAGCTCAAGGAAACTGCTTTACTCTATTTCGTGTAGATTGAGTAGTAAAACACTTTTTTACTCAATGACAAAGACAGTAGTTGGGTATGTAAGAATTTTAAAGCCGAGAAGTGCAAATAATGAGTATTAATTCTTCATCTCCTGGGCATTATTATGTTTAAACATAATTTATATATTTAAAAAGTGGTGAAAACAAAGTTATTCTTATTAATTTATTAATAATGATACAAATATTGTTTTCAAGGTTTTTTTTCTTTTAAAGAGAATGGGATGAAGTATGTTTTGTCAGTATTTAGTGACAGACAAATTTGGTTGAACCATGTTTTGAGTATATTTAGATTTGTATTTGCTATTTTCATGATTTCTTTCCATGATTTTCCTTTTGTGATCACCACAGTGTCGTCTGCATAAGATATCATGTCTCCAACTATGGGGAGGTTGAACATTTTATTTACATATATAATAAAAAGAATTGGACCGATGACAGTACCTTGTGGTATACCGAAAGATGCAGTTTTGGGTTCACTTAACGCATTATTAATTTTAACATTTAGAAATCTTTCTTTTAGATAGCTTTGGAACCATGATAGCACTATTCCGTCTATCCCAATTTGCTTTAGTTTTTCAATAAGTTTGGAATGTGATATGCTGTCGAAAGCCTTGCGGAGGTCTATGAAGATACCAAGACACTTTTCTCTATTATCTAAATTTTGCATTATCGTTGATGTTAATTTAGCAATCGCATCCTGAGTGCTGAGATTGTCCCTGAAACCGAATTGGTTTGGACTCATTATCTCCTTCTCTTTTATGTAGTTGTTGAGTTGTTTCTTCACAATTTTTTCATAAATCTTCGCTATATTTGATGTAAGGGCTATGGGACGATAGTTCGAAATATTTTCTTCGTCACCAGATTTAAAAACCGGGGTTACAATAGTTTTCTTGTAGTTGTTCGGGAATATGCCCTTCTTTAGACTTATGTTTATTATATGAGCAATTGGTTTGATGATTAGCTCCCGGACGGATTTCAAAGTTATCACAGTAATGTTGTCATACCCAGGACTTGCTGATCCCCTTAAACTTATTATAGCATTTTCCACATCATTGTCAGTTACTGAAGAAAAGGTCTGAAAACCTTCATCAAAAAATGGATTTTGTTCTGGTCCGTTTGTTTGATTATTGTCTAAGATAATATTTTGAGCAAGATTGGTACCGACATTTGTAAAATAATCATTAAATACATTTCCACAAAATTGTGAGTTTTTGTCGGTGTTATAAGTGATTCCCTGATAAGAAATTTCTTTTGGTAATTTTTGTTTTGTTGTTTTGTTTGTTATTGTATTGATGATTTTCCAGAATTTTTTGCTGTCTTGACCGGCATCTTTTATTTTATCACGGAAATACTTTTCTTTTGTCAGTCTAATTAAAAGTGCAAGTTTATTTCGGTATTTCTTGTAAAAAGTAACGATTTTTTTATCATTCGGGAATTTTTTAGATTGGTGATAGTATTTTTCTTTATTTCTGATTGATATTACTAATACGTGGGTTATCCGTGGCTTTATTAATCTATGTTTAGATTTTGGTTGAGAAGCACTTCCTATTGTAGATAAATTCAAATGATTTTGGAGAGTTGTTTCGAAATTTATTGCACATATGTTAGGATTTTCTGATTCATATATTGACGCCCAATTTTCCATTTTAAGTTTTGTTCCTAAAATTTCCAGATAATTTTTTTTTTTTTCATAATGTTTACCGCCAATTCGATTAGAGTTGGTATTTCTTTTAACTATGTTATGGGCGAATATACAGGTGTATCAGTAATACTGGTTTTCCATAATATTGATATATTTTTTTCAGTGTTATTTGAGTTGCACCATATATGATCAATGCAGGGAGGGATTTGTCAATTCATTAATAATTGTTCCATTTCTATTATGATTTTTTTAGGATCAGATCCATGCGTGCGATAGACGGCGATAATATGGTAAATAATTTTGTTGACTTTTACACGCAGTTTTAAACAGTTTACTAGTTGCATTGAAATTTCTTTGATTGTAACATTGTTGTGTTTATTAAGTATGAACACTGCGATTCCACTGCTCTTGTTAATAGGTGTTGTAGACGTGTGGTATGTGTAGTTAGGTATATCATACAGTGCGGCAGAATTATTAATATTCAAATGCGCTTCTGTTAACACAATGAGGTCCGGTAGTGTTTTAAGAAGATTTAATGTTAGTACAAATTCATGTAGGTTTTTTTGTAGACTTCGAATATTTTGATGTAGAACAATGAAAGCGGTTGGGAATTTATTTAATAAGTTATTTCATTGCTTTGAATTGTCGCAAACATACTGTGGAAGATCCGTTAGATTATCAATTTCCTCTGTTAAAAAGTCATCCATCAGAGTCGATTTTTTGTTGTGCTATGATGGACATTCTTTTTCGGTAGTTGCATTTTTCGCTGTTTGCTCTATGTTCGGTGCTATTTTTGCTCCCAAATAATGTATTGTTTTTTTCGCAGTTGTAGCATTTTACGGATTCTCTGTTTTTTTCACATTCGCTAAATTTGTGATTTTTTGCACAATGAATACATCTCGGCTTATTCATTTTGTTCAGACATTTCAGGGATGTATGTCTGAATCCAAGACAGTGGTAACATTGCATCAATGGATTGCAATCTTCAATATGTGCTCGGACAAAACCTATATTGATCCTTTGTTTTTCGAGTAATATCTTTCGGATTGGACCTGTTGTTTCTATTATCACATTTCTTAGTTGGTCACTTTTTCTATTTTTAAGAATTTTAAGGACTTATATAGAATCTTTTGGGGCATCGTTTAATTCGTTATTTTGCAGAATAAGGTCGTTAAGAAAATCATCTTCATTATATTCCCCTTCTACGCCTTTAATGATCATGCACGGTCTTTTCCTTTTAATTCTGTTGCAGATATTCCGCTATTATTTTTATTTATTTCCATTTTCAACTTTTCGGCGTCTTCTTTGTTAGAGCAGGTCATAATTATTTTATTGTTTGATGCTTTTTTGATACCGTTTATACCAATGCCTAGGTTAGGTACTTTGATTGTGATTATACTCTTCATCTACGTCTCTAATTAATAAAAAAAATCCGTAAAGGATTACTGTCGTAATAAACACATTATTTTCTTTTCTGTTTTACTTTTTTTTATTTCTTCAATTAAGGGTTGGCACTCAGAAATGGCCCAAAACATCAGTTTGCAGATTGCTAACCCAAAAAATACTATAAATAATTTGTCTGTAAATTCTATACCGGTAACTAGGAAAATGCATAAGGTTTCAAAAGACAAATATCTAAAAACTGAAATCTTTAAGTTCTTGGAAATACATCCCAGTATTTCTGAAAACCAGTTTGAAAGTCAGTGAAAGCAATTTTAAGCGTTTTGCCTAGAATATTCCAGTCCGTATTTTATATATAGTAGTAAAAAGATGACAGTTTGATAATTATTGTCTTTTGAAAGTTTATTCTTTTTCCTAATTACCCATACATAATTTACAGAAAAATCATTCGTAGTATTTCTTCAGTCAACAATCTGCAAATTTTTGTTTGCGTTTTGAACGTCATTGACTTCTTCAATTAATGCATAATCAGTTTGCCGCATCATTTTCAATTAAATGATTAAAAATAATTTATAACCTAAAATTGTAAATTTGTTTTAAACTACTTCAATTTAATATAATAATCGACCCTTCCTTAATCAGAAATACATTAAGACGAAACAAAGATTCAAAATAATAATACTAATAGAAATACATGAATATTTAGTTGTTGGAGTAGGAGCCGACCACATGGGAGGAGGTAATTAGGGGGTTTTCTGGAAGAACAAAGGGATTCACTGGAAAAATATCTAGAAGAGGGCTATTCGATAAATTTACTTTGGCTTATTCAATATACTAGAATTAATGTTTAATGTTAGGGAACTTCTGATTTCTAGTACTACTAAATTGTCTACTTTTTATTATTATTAAAATGAAGAATTTGAACCCCTTTATATTTATTAATAATATTATCGATTTAAATGTGATTGGCAAGCCACAAAGTTTATTAATTTTTTTGGAATAATTTATTAAATCTTATAAACATCATTGTAATATATTTGTAATCATTGCAGATAATATTAACAATTATAGAAATAAACGTGAAACCGAAAAGACAGCAAAACCCAGGACCTCGTGATCTATCCGAGACGTGCCCTCTAAACCACTGAGTCAAGGCTACAACAATCCGTCCCGTCATCCCTATCGGTATCATGCCTTGATATCTAAGAACTGTCAATATCCCAGTCAATATCAATATCAATTTTCCAGCTATTTATTGAAAAAAAATTTATTAAAAAATGTATTACCTTTCTTTTTTTTTATTTAATGTAAATCAAATTTAATAATGTTATTATTAGGTTCTGCGAGTATTTTTAGTTATTATTGTGACAGCTGTTTTGGCGTTTAAAACCATTTCCAAACTGTCTTTCAAATGGCCTTAAACGCTAAAACAGCTGTCACAATAATGACAACTAAAAATACTTGCAGAACTTAATAATAACATCATTAAATTTGATTTACATTAAATTTAAAAAAAACTTAAATGAAGTTCTACGAATTAAACACAAAAACAATTAATAATATTGACTTTAATTCTTCACTATTCAATGAATATGTTATCTTTTTGTGTTGATTCATATATTTTTTAAAGTAAGTAAGGCAGCAATGCCGTAGAAAAAGAAATCAGAAAAAATGGCTTTATAAGCGAAGTAAATTTAATTATTATTTCCAAGTCAAGTCTAAGGTACTATTATTTCTGCTAACGTTAATTAATAAGCATCCGATGTTTCTGCAGGGCAAAATCTACGCTTAAAACGATCACCTTTTCAAGTATTTCATTTAGGAATTGCTAACATACGCTCTCCCTTTTGACGTCTAAATATTACTCGAGATTCCGCTCGACTGCAAGAACTAGAGATCATTTCTAACAAACGCGTGAAAAAATCGCGTTTCAAGTTTCATCAAATGAAAATATCGCTTTGGGCGAGGGGTATTATAACTGGTCACGAAGCAGCATGGAGGCGACCGTAAACGCTCGAAATAAATTTTTAAAAAAATCCATCAAAAATTTTTTAGCTATAAAGTCTATGATGATATCTCAAATCGCAATCAGTTTCAGCTCAAGTACGGGGATCTATTATAGAAAACTGGATTCCAGGAAAATGTATAGGGCTAGCAGATTCTTTAATAGTGACCAATTGCTAACCTAGTACAAATCTCAAGTTGAACAGATGAAATTTGGAAGCCATCTCAGGGCTCGAGCTCCCGAATACTTGATAAACCTGCGTGATTCTATGTAAAAGGAAGGCGGTTCATCTGATTGACAATCTTTATTATCAGATGGATTGCCATCTCTAATGCACAGACGTAACGTAGGTATCCTGAGTCTGTTCTACAGATATTTTAATGGATGCTGCTCGAAGGAGCTCGCAGCGAAGGTACCTTCCATACCGATGCACGTGCTTGAAACTCAACTAATATGAGCAGAAAATCAGTTCACCATTGATTTAGCTTCACAAGAACGGGTCGTTTCGGTGACTCGTTTTTTTTATGTAAACGAGCTACTGGCATATTTATTTCCTCTTTCCAAGCTTCGCATTAACAAATCCTTTCTGAGAGACTCCTCCTTGACCCTTCCTCATTACGTTGTCCCACCGAGTGGCAATTTAGCTCCCCGTATATGCACCGTACAGACAGGGCCCTCTTGTGAGCTGGCACAAAAAAAACAATGTTTGAAAAGGCTATTAAAGCTCGTTATTATGAAAGTCATACTTCGACCACTGTACACAAAATGCGAAGCCCAGCAGAACAACACGCTAATCTGCAAGTCTTTACTCTAATCTTTACCAAAATAAGACAATAAGCGAATTACAATACGCAAACCTTGAAGAATTTAAAAATCTGTTTTGATTTTATGTGAAAATAAAAGTAAAGTTCTGCGAATTCTGCTAGATCATAAATTTTATAAATATCCTACCTTTTTTCTAATGAATCACGATTTTCGACTTCAATATTAAATGATCTGTTTGAAAGTCCCCTTAGCTTTCTCCTTTGTTGAGTCTAATCGCTCGCTTGATTTATCCATAAATGATATTATGTAAAAGAGTGGAGCCTCCCTAAAAGCTTTAAGTTCAAACACAAATCACAGTTGTTAATTTAATGCAAATTTAAGTGAGCGATCCGACGTGAACGAAAAACAAACGACATTTAAATTGCAAGAGAATAATACATGCATAATAGTATGGGAAGAGCGGCATATCCAATCCGTAAAGGGAAGCTGGGGATTGGGAGCTGAGGAATGGGGCTAGGAACTGGGGACTGGGGAAGTCATATTGGGATATAAAATACCTGCCCCGGCCACTCGCCGTCCCGCATCTCTCCACCTTACCACCCTATTAAATTATGAAACTCTGGAGGATTCTGTAAAACGATGAAAACATTGTGAAAATGTCGTAAGACTGATCTTTTTTAACGTCTTATTTTAAAATGAAGTAATTTGAATATTTGTCAAATCATGCGTATCAGAAAACACACGAAATAGATTTTTATCTTGACTGAGATTTGAACTCGGAACCTTCCACTATCGAAAAATTCATCAGATTCGCAATGCTTCTTTAAGAATATGATTGGCGTATTGGTGGAAGAGCTGGTAGAAAAATATTAAAACACTTATTATTATTTAAAATAATAAATTTCTAACAAAATTAACATCACTGTCGTTTATGAATTCGTAAATATTTATGTAGTCGTTATGGTGGTGATTACAGTTTTTTTCATTACATTTTACTGTAATTCAATGCAATGTTGGGGAGAAATTCATTTCAGATATTCGTTTAATGTTAAATCTTTATATTTATTTACATTGATATTTTATTACCTCGTTTTTAGCTGGCTTTATTTTTAAGAATCTGAGCGGAATATTAAGTTCTCTGATTAATTAAAAAATATATAAATTTATCGCGCACAAAATACAAGAATCGAAATATCTCAATGACTTTATTTGTTATTATTATTTTGTTGTAAATATTTCGCGTTTTCTCTCCAATATACTTTTCACGGGATGAATTGGATTCATAGAAAGAAGGAAGAAAGCATGAAAACAATTTTATAATATCTTCTATTGTTTTATCGTCGTTGCCACCACTCCGGCTCGAAGGACCAAATGCAATAGAATGTATTAAACCCCCAACTGTCTGGCAATAAATCTCGAACTTAGATAAATTCTCCATGAGGAAATAAAACCCGATATTATAAAACCCTTGCACCTGAAACCTCGCGAACGTTCAACACTGGAAAATGTCCATTTTCAGCTTGATTTAGTCCCGAGTATCACGTCGTATCAGATATTGGCACAGGCGGGACGTACTCGTGTCGAATAATAATCGTTACAATATTATTATCACATTTAGTTTTTGACATTAACGTAAAAAATAAATATATGTTTTGCAGTTTTTTTTACGGATTTCGATTATTTCGATTAATAAATTGCAAAAAAGTTATTGGCGAGGCAAATTTTTTTTTTTCGATTTTCACTATTTAATTGGAAAAAAAATTTTTGCAAATTTTTCAAAAGATTTTTATTTTCAACTCGTATAACCGTAATTTTTTTAGGTGATTGCACCGAGATCACAGCCTATAAATCCTACTAGTACCTTAATGGTAGTGTAGGTATATAACTTATTAAAAAAACTGGCGCAATTTTCACTTCGTAGAGTGTTTTATGGAAAATGGTATATTTTTGTTTTAAGTTTATGGGACGTGTGGGATTGCGCCAACCTCCCCACATCCACGAATGAAGAAATCAATTATTATTATTATTAGTAATGATCTTTTATGGTCATAGGTATATCCTCCTATTCAATCACGTAAAAATATAAAACAAAAACAAAATAAATAAACTTATCACCATTTCACTATTCTGAACATTTTCAGCACGTCGTTTGGCGAAACGAAAAAGTTCTGAATTCATTCAGCCTTTTGTGTAGGAACAGGATTAAAATAGAATAAGCCTTTTAATAAAAACGAAACTACCTCTTATTGTCGATGACGTTTCGATATATTTATATCAAAAAATGCCATGCCTAGTCTCCTGAGCATATTCCTGTAATCTCATTATGTCTATCAGAATCCCGTATTCATTCGCCCAAAAACATAAAACTACCATAAACTGATAACAAAATTTAATTTGGAAGTATGGAGTATTTTTAAGTTGTACAAACAGTATTTTGAAGTCATGATTCAAATTAAACCACTTTGACTTCTCGAGTACTCTCTTCGAGATTTCTCGGCATAAGTTGAACCATTGTTGATGGCTCCTTAGAGTTAAACACGATTTTTTAATATTGAGGATGCATCATGACGATGAAATTATGTGAATACTGGTAATATTAATATATAGACCTACCGTCAAGTTTAAATTATGTCAAGAAAACTTTGAGCCCGGAAAATGATTAAGAATTACTTAGATATCTATTTCCAATGGCCATGCTGAGATTTATTAGCATGTGTGACGTGTGTCCTTCATGAAAAAATATGTCTTTTCTGGTAACTCTCACGTTTCCGGTTAATAGGTCAAGGAATATTTTTTCTTGGTTGTTTCAGTGTCTCCACGTTCTTTGTCTTGGGATTGGTAACATCTTGGTAACTGTTTTTTTTTGTTATTTACTGTCCAAAAATTAGTACCATACAGAGGCTAGACAGGATTTTTGTGAAGAGGATTTTTTCAAAACCGTTTTCATTATTTGCTTACGGTTTTTCAATCATTCTTATTCACCCGGGATTATTACGTTTATGCAGCATTAACGTCCTCTATTTTTTCCTAATTCGCTCACAAATAACGCACTGAAAATATTGATCGAATAGCTGATCTATGGCACCATCTGTTAACAGTTTTGAAAAATGCAGTAGGGCTGTGTACATATAATCTGTTGATATTGGTATAAATTTTTTTATTTCTCTCTGAATATTTTTAATCATTTTTTCCCCCTATTTTATATATTATTATTGAAAGTATATGCGTTTAAATACTGCCATTAGTTTCTTCAACCCTTGACTTTACGGAACCATTCAAATGATATAAATTGAAAAACAACTTTTAGCGTTCTAGAATTATTGACATAAAGTAAATAAATAAGTAGCGCAATCACTTATCCCGAGAGAAATATTCAATTTAAAGAAATGCAAATCATCTGAAAATGTGATGGCAAACATAGCAAACAATTTTCGAGTGACTTATTGCATTTTTGCGTTTTAAAAATCAACTTTGAACTATATTTGACCTAAATTATGTAACACCAAATTTATCTGTCTGTGATAAAAAAAAGCAATATTTGTTTTTGGAACTAAAAAGTTTTCATGTAGGTACATATAATGTCGCAAAGTTTGGTAGAATATTCTCAATTTATTATTTTGTAAAACGTTTTTCTGGGTAAGGTTTTCCGGCCCCATGACTACATGTGAAAACAAAAATTTGTTTAAATGTTTAAAAAAACAATTTTTTAATAAATATTTAGTTCAGTTGCTCAGTTTGCGGCACGTCCGAGAGTGGTAAAAATACTAATAATTAGTTTTGCCCTGGTTACAATGCAAAGAATCTGAAACTTGAAATTACTACATTGAACGCGATAGTTAACTTATAATATTAAAAGTATGTCGTATAGCAATACAAATAAAAATAACAAATAAATGCAATATACTTATAAGCACAGTTTATATCTTCAGTATCATTTCTGGTTTTTATAACACATTACACAAGATAAATACATAAAATTAATTTTTTTGACATAGGATTCAAATTAATTGATTTTTTTTAACTCGCAAGTTTATCTATACCAAATATTTCGACCAGCTCGTGGTGTTTATTAGCATTCCAATGAATTCTAGAAATTGGCGAATAAATACATTAATTTTTATTAAAATTATTGTTACTTTAAATGAATTCTTGCTTCGAGTTCGCCTAACAGATATCCAACAATTCAGGCTTGTCAATTAGAAATATTAAGATTTTTTAATAAAAATAAATAAGTAAGTCTAGTTTCTAAGTTTTAAATTCTACGGGAATTATCATTTTAAAATGTACGTATTGAAGTCATTTATTTTCTACCCTTTCTAACGATGAAGAATGGTCTTTGTAATAAGGAGACCATTCGGTTGGATTGTATTCTTCTACTCTGCTTCGTACAAACGAGCAAAACAAATATTTTAAGGTTGCCACACTTTCAAATTTTGCCCCCACTCTCAAAGCGAAACCGAGAATTCTCATCCCATTACTTGTTATTTCATTGATGTGAAAGTTGGACTGCAAACTTTCATGGAATAAGACACCTAAATTACGAATCTGCAATACTCGGAACAAGATTAACACCATTCAAAAAATACGGAAAATTAAGTGGAGTTTTCCCTTTGTAAAAACTAAAAATCTTGCATTTACCAATATTGAGTTGCAAATGATTATCAGAACACCATTAGCTAAGTTTGGTAACCAGATCTGAATAACCAGGTACTTCCCAATCTCAATCTTTCTTCCCCGTTTCTTTTACCTCGACATACCTTTCAGCCTCACAACATACCCAAAATAAAGAATTCTATAATTCTTTTGACTGTGGACAGTTGATAATATTGTGCGGTTCTCAAATAAAAAATAAGTTTGTATTACCTATTCAATTGCACGGAGTTTGCATAAGCGATTACGATTCCTGAGGTTTTTTTTGTTTAAAATTGACGATAATTTTCCATTTTCCGATCAATATAGATAATCATCTACAGTCTTTGGCTATCTGGAAGACCCGTAATAGTGTTAGCCTTTTCAACTGATTCAACGATATTCCTTTGGGAGTTCGCCATAAAGCTCCGTTCTGACACTGTGAGGCTATCAGGGCGGAAATTGAATGGGAACATTTGATGGTGGATGATAGCAGTGTACGTGCAATGTCCATTTCATTGAATTTATATTTTTAAGGTTGATATTTGGACTTTTCTGATAAAACAATGAATTTTGTATGTACGATTACTATATAAATTGGGTTTTCTTATCAGTTAACATGTTTAATTACTGTCATTTGTTTTTATAAAATTATTTATTATTAGAGAACAATAAGATATTCAAGATTCCCTACAAAGTATACACAAACAATATTACTAGTATAAGCATTTAACGCCCATAATGCTTAAGGTCCTATAAAGCAAAAATATGTGTACTTTTTTTAATACAACCTTAATATACTTTTGATGAAAAATATATATTTTATAAATAAATTAATTAAATGATATACGCGTACTTTGTATTCACCACTTTATTAATATAAAGATATCTACATGATTCGAAAGCGATGATTTCTTCATCAGGAGTAATACTAAAAATAATAATGTCAAGTACAGACAAACGATAAAAATTAGAACACAATAGACAAATTATAAACATAAACGAAAATTGATTAAAGTAGGTAATCAAAAATGTTAATAAAAAATTATTATAAAACATTAAATAACATAATTACATTGGAAATTAAAAAATAAATTATTTTTATTATTAATATTAATATGAAAATAAATTCCGAAGATACCTATTTTAAAAAAATATTTGGTTATTTATTAAATTAATTTCACTATTAACCCTTTTTCTGATTTCCAAAATTTCAAATTTGACTTAACCGGTTGTATTTGTATGTAAAAATTTTAAACCTTTATTTATATTAAATGAGTTACTGATTTCTAAAATATAATTTGCAAATTCAGAATAGTTGTTATTAATTAAACACCTTAGGCGTTCATTAACTCTAATACTTAAATTCGCATCTGTGACTGAAATCTTTTTATTTTCTGTCATTTTTTCCGTCTTCATGTTTCAATAAGGTTATGTTAATATTATGTAAGTAATTAATTAAAATTCCAAAAATAATTGAAAAAAATTATTATTAAAAAAAAAATTATTATTAAAAAAAAATTATTGAAGAAAATAATTTTTTTCGATTCTTTCCTCCCTCTAATATTTTATTCTCTTTTTTTATTAAAAACACATAGTTTGGTTTTACTGTTAGTTTATTCGTAAGTATTTAATTTTATCGTAGTTTAAGACAAACTGGATTTCCTGTTCCAATATCTCCACCGACGTTTCATAGTTTTCAAACGCAAAAAACTTCACAAACCTTTTACTTCATTTAAATTTGATGGATTATGGTTGTACTAAGAAAACGTCTTTGGTTAAACGTCGATGGAAGATTGCAATATTTATCAATATATATATATTCCCTTTCTCACGTACGGATATTATTAATTTTTTTTTTTAATTAACATTGTTATATTCGTTTGCAATATTTAACAATATATATATATATATATATATATATATATATATATATATATATATTCCCTTTCTCACGTACGGATATTATAATTTATTTATTTTAAAATTAACATTGTTATTCGTTTTGCAATATTAACAATATATATATTCCCTTTCTCACGTACGGATATTATAATTTATTTATTTTTAAATTAACATTGTTATATTCGTTTGCAATATTAATAATATATATATTCCCTTTCTCACGTACGGATATTATAATTTATTTATTTTTTAAATTAACATTGTTATATTCGTTTGCAATATTTAATAATATATATATTCCCTTTCTCACGTACGGATATTATAATTTATTTATTTTTTAAATTAACATTGTTATATTCGTTTGCAATATTTAACAATATATATATTCCCTTTCTCACGTAAGGGGATTTTATAATTTATTTATTTTTTAAATTAACATTGTTATATTCGTTTGCAATATTTAATAATATATATATTCCCTTTCTCACGTACGGATATTATAATTTATTTATTTTTTAAATTAACATTGTTATATTCGTTTGCAATATTTAATAATATATATATTCCCTTTCTCACGTACGGATATTATAATTTATTTATTTTTTAAATTAACATTGTTATATTCGTTTGCAATATTTAACAATATATATATTCCCTTTCTCACGTAAGGGGATTTTATAATTTATTTATTTTTTAAATTAACATTGTTATATTCGTTTGCAATATTTAACAATATATATATATATATATATATATATATTCCCTTTCTCACGTACGGATATTATAATTTATTTATTTTTTAAATTAACATTGTTATAGGATTGTTATATTTTTTTAAAAATTAACATTGTTATATGGATTGTTATATTTTTTTTAAATTAACATTGTTATATTGTTGAGATTCGTAAAGAATGCAAGGCTGATGTAAGCGTAGTGAGCAAGATTAAGAAAGGGACGCTTAGATGGTTTGGGCATGTAGAGCGAATGAAAGAAGAAAGGAGTGTAGGGAGAATATATGACACGAATGTGAATGGAAGAAGAAGCCGGGGACGCCCGAGGAAGACATGGCACTATCAAGTTAATCAAATACTCGAGTCGGACTATGTCAGAAGTCGGAATAACAGAAGAGAATGTATGAGGCGTTGTATGAATGTGAATGAAGCAAGAAGTGTATGCCAAGATCGAGTTGTTTGGAGGTCCGTCCTCTCTGCCTATCCCTGCGGGGAAACTGCGTGATGGTTAGTTAGTTAGTTAGTTAGTTAACATTGTTATACTTTTTTCCTACAATATTCACATGCGAAAACGCAACATTTTTTTGCCCAATATTGTATGGCGTATATACTGTAAAAATTAAATTAGGTATATTAATTATTATTTAATATAATTATATTCATTTCTTCGGATTAAAGTTTATGTATATTGGTAAGGGTTATATGGCGAAATTACGTAGGCGTGAATTTTAGGCACCAATATTAAACTAACAGAATTGCAGTGAAGGACAAAATTACATATGGAGAGAATTACAACCACGTCAAAAAGTGCAAAATAAATTTCATATCGGAAAAAAACGTAGAAAGGGAGACGGTTTTTTTTTTTAATAACGGCGATACGTATTTTATCTACATTCATCAATTCCTTACAATATTAGGAAAACTACTACTGCCATCGCAGTAATCGGAAGATCTTTCTTGGGTCACGATGAAGAACTTAACCAGCCGGGGAATTGAATTCACGACACCTGGGTGGGACCCAGATGCGATGCAACTCAGCTACTGACAAGTACGGTTGGACAGGATGATTTTTTTTTATACATTTTCGGTTTTGTGCACATATTGTGATTTGTTTACTAATTTATGTATTGTAAAATTTTTGGGTACAGTGCCAGGGAACATTTATCCCTCTTCCTGTGTCAAATGTGGTTAGAGGTGAATAAACGTAGAAATAATCTTCTCTAACCAGTGAGCGTGCTGCCTATTGCTACTGAAGGACTTTTATTTATTTATATTTCATCGTCTCATACATACTCTTCCGTTATTCTGGCTCTTGACATGGCCCGACTGAAGTATTTGGTTCACTTGATCATGTCATGTCTTTCTCAGGGGTCCCTGCCTCCTTCTTTCATTCACATTCGCATCATATATTCTCATTTCACTAATTTCTTCGCGCATACGCTAATCGTTTATGCCCAAACCATCTAATCGTTTCTTTCTTACTAAAATATATACATATATTTATTTTTTTTACAGGTGTATTTTATGTAAGTCTCTTCTTTATATATTAATGAAACGCAAAATAACGAATAACATTGTCTACTACAGTTAACTTGCAGCACCCAAAAATACACACTTCGCAGTTTTCACTTTCGAGTAAATATCTTTGAATAATAAACACCACACTTCAAAACAAATTCCTCAAATTCGAGTGCCTAAAAAATAAATTCACGAGTATCGGTAGTGAAGGGCTCCGGCCACCGGAAATACGAATATCGGATAGAGTATCCTGGCTAAAAAATAACTTCCACGAAGGAGGGCGGCCTTTACTACCCCTCAGCCTCCGCCCCCGCTCCCCGCCCTTCGTCCCACGAGAAATCACCGATCCGCCCCCGCCTACGATAAGCGGCCGCCCTAGAACTCCCAGAAGTGACTGGAGTGTTTGAACGAAATTAACGCCGATTTTATTTAACAAAAAAACAGTATTGTCTTGGTGAAATTTCATTCATTTTTAGCTTTCCGATATAGGTATAAATACATTGTTAAGATTTCTATTCTTCTCCCCTGGGCAACACTGGCTGGTCATATTATGACACCGCCGAGGACCAAGTGGCAGGTCCCCTACTTTCTTCGACAACTTATGCATAACGCACGACCGAAGACCGTTGTAACGCCATTAACTCTAACTGCACAGGTTCTGATAAAATTTACAGCAATACTGAGAGCATTTGAGCCCCTTGGAGATGTATTCTTATGAGTGATTTATTACCCTAAACCACAAAGATTAATCAAAGATAGAAGATAAACTCATAATTTAATATAAGAATGAAATATACTTCTCGCTTCCGATAGTGAGCTAAGGAAGAACGCTTCCATTCTAGAGTTAGCATGACCTTTTCTCCATCTAGTTTCCATCTAAAATAAAATTAAAATTTTCAATTGGATATCCTTGGAATACCAAAAAAACTTATTTTTTATTCCGTTTATATTATTTTCTTTCAATCACTTCAAAGTAATTCCACTTGCTTAGATAAAAAAAGTAGTATTTGATAAGTTGTCAAAGCTACGTACAAATTCAATAAACAGATTTATTTTAAAATGTTAAAAATAATCGTTTCTCAGTTACCTAGTTTGATAAAATACACCTTCTCTCATCTATTGAGATTTAAAAAATAAATAATTAGCCATTACGGCCAGTGAGCTACTCCAGACATATTTTGGAGAAACAACTCCAGAAGCCATGCTAGGAGAGGCCACTGTAACAGTGGCGTGCAATCCATAAAGGCTGAAAACATGTACCTTAAGATAAATTACCCATAATTTTAAGACTATAACTTCTTCAATAGATTTATCACTTTGTTGAATCATTATTAATAAATTAATAAAAATAACTCGGTATGTTATGAGATTTATCCTGATGAGGGGAGCTTTACTTCTGAAACATGTGGATATTTATATATTAAAAAAGTGGTGCATAAAAAGATGTTTTTATTAAGTTACGAAGATTATAATATTAAAAAACCATATTACATACAAACAGGTAAGGAACTTGTATGCTCATTTATATTATAATATGATTCACAATTCTAATCAGAATTTTTAAAACTACACACAGTCTATGTCTCCGACCGAAATAGGATGAAGGAAAAAAAGATGTATGTACATAAATGTATCTCATTAATTGTACGAGGAGCTTAATGATTTGGACAATTGAATCTAATACGTAAGAAGTTCAAAAAGTTCTATAGAATTCTCATACAGGCGATGTTCTACAAAGTTAAAAGTATTTTTTTATACTATCATATATTGCCATCCTTAGTTACTATCCTACCAAAATTGGCAAAATATCTCTTGGTTTAGTTTTTACATGAGTTTGAATGGGACGCGTTTTATTTTTTTTCTGAAATGAAAAAAGGGGAAAATGTTCAGATAGTGAATTTTTACTTTTGTGTGGCCAGAACTCTGCCCAAGCTTTTGAAAAAATGCTGAGTTTGTGCGGTGACTTCCCATAATAGTGACACAGTGGACTACTGAATTTAGAAGAGGCAGAACATCCATCGAAGATGACCCCTGCGGTGGCAGAAAATGTTCCTAAAGTGTATGATATAGTATTCTGTAACTGGCGAGTGAATATGCATAAAATAGCAGAGGCTTATGGCATATTGACTAGGAGTACATATTTAATTTTAACTGATAATTTAGGCCTATCAAAAGTCTTGAAGAGATGGATGCCGTGAATTTAAAAAAAGACGAACAACATCAAATCTCAAAGATTTTTTTTCCACGATGGACTGTAATAAAAAGTTTTTTGTATCGATTTGCAACGACTTGATGTCATTATTAACAAACAAATAGTGAAGAGCAACTGCAAGCAAAGGGAGGGAATATGAAGTCCAAAAATTTTAAGGATGGTAAGTTGACAGCCCAAGTTCCATGGCTTCAGTTTTTGGTATGCTCAAAGACTTTCTTTTTCAAATTTATATGAAAATGCGAAGAACGACCAATAACATTTTTTTGTTCGTATTTTGATTGATTTTGAACAACTTAGACTAACTTTTAGCTTAACTTAACTTAAAACTTAACTTAACTTAACTTTTAACTTAACTATTAACTTAACTTTTAACTTAACTTTTAACTTAACTTTTAACTTAACTTTTAACTTAACTTTTAACTTAACTTTTAACTTAACTTTTAACTTAACTTTTAACTTAACTTTTAACTTAACTTTTAACTTAACTTTTAACTTAACTTTTAACTTAACTTTTAACTTAACTTTTAACATAACTTTTAACATAACTTTTAACTTAACTTTTAACTTAACTTTTAACTTAACTTTTAACTTAACTTTTAACTTAACTTTTAACTTAACTGTTAACTTAACTTTTAACTTAACTTTTAACTTAACTTTTAACTTAACTTTTAACTTAACTTTTAACTTAACTTTTAACTTAACTTTTAACTTAACTTTTAACTTAACTTTTAACTTAACTTTTAACTTAACTTTTAACTTAACTTTTAACTTAACTTTTAACTTAACTTCTTAACTTAACTTTTAACTTAACTTTTAACTTAACTTCTTAACTTAACTTTTAACTTAACTTTTAACTTAACTTTTAAACTTCTAACTTTTAACTTTTAACTTTAACTTTAACTTTTAACTTTAACTTTTTAACTTTAACTTTTAACTTAACTTCTTTAACTTTAACTTCTTTAACTTTTAACTCTTTAACTTAACTTTAACTTAACTTTTAACTTAACTTTAACTTAACTTTTTAACTTAAACTTCTTTTAACTTAACTTTTAACTTTAACTTCTTTAAACTTTAACTTTTAACTTAACTTCTTTAACTCTAACTTTTAAACTCTAACTTTTAAACTTAACTTCCTTAACTTCTAACTCTTTAACTTTAAACTCTTTTAAACTCTTAAACTTTTAAACTTAACTTCTTTAACTTTTAACTTTTTAACTCTGTACTTTCCTTTAACTTAACTTTTAACTTAACTTTTAACTTTAACTTTTAACTTCTAACTTTTAACTTAACTTTTAACTTCTTAACTTTTAACTCTAACTTTTAACCTTTAACTTTTAACTTAACTTTTTAACTTAACTTTAACTTTAACTTTTTAACTTCTAGCCTCTTTAACTTAACTTTTAACTTAACTTTTAACTTAACTTCTTAACTTAACTTTTAACTTAACTTTTAACTTAACTTTTAACTTAACTTTTAACTTAACTTTTAACTTAACTTTTAACTTCACTTTTAACATAACTTTTAACATAACTTTTAACTTAACTTTTAACTTAACTTTTAACTTCCAAAACACCTGTACTAAACTTTATAATATACTGAACAAAGAAAATAAAAATATAAATTTACTAAAAACAACACATAAGAAATCGTTAAAAAATATGTATCCCATCACGACAATACTCCGGATACAAACAGTCAAGAAAATATATTCCGTTGATTTACAATTGATTTCCCTAACCCTTTTGACGGCCTCCATGGTCGAGGGGTAAGGCTCTCGACTACGAATCCGAAGGTCGCGGTTCAAATCCCGGCGTGCGCAAGTAATTTTTATTTAATTAATTTGTGTTGTTTCACAATTAATTCATTTAAAAATAATATATAGTATATTTGCGCACGTTCCAGAGTGGAAGATACTCTCCGTATCGCCCTGGTGAAAGACCACCATTCAGAATTGAAACGTTGCTTGAAATGGCTTTTAGCCGTGTTTGGTGACCAGATCTGAATAGCCAGGTATTTCCCCTTTTCCCCACCTTCCTCTCTCCCTTCTCCTTCTCCTCCCCAATACCTTCAGCCTCACAACATTCCCCAATTGGGAATGCCATAGTCTCACTGGCTCCAGACGGTTGGGAGCAGTTTGGGACTCTTGTGCGGTATTCATGTAAAAAAAAAAAAAAATAACCCCAAAATAACAACACCAATTACTCTCCAATTTTCATGTACCCACAAATAATTTCCTTGCGGGGATGAGATTTCAAATGCGTGAAAAATGTATTAACTAAGAAGACAGCGAGTTTGGGAAACTGCCCTTATAACCAAAATAATGACATTCGAACATTATTGTCGAAAATGTATTGAGTTAATATAATAAATTAAATATTACCATAACCTTTGCCTTTATGTATAGTCAGTTCCACGAACTTTTTGAACTCTCCTCGTACTCGTGGGAAAAGTAGTTTGACATACTATCAAAGTATTACATTTGGAACACATTTTTTGTAAATTTCGTTACGCCAGTTTTCACCTTTAAAATTATTTTTTGTCCTGGAATTTTTTTTAAATATTTACCTGTTTTTATTTGAATTTAATTTTTTGGCAAATACTACAAGATAATATTATACCTTTCGTAATAAAATATAAATTTACACCAAATTTTTTAAATTACTTAATTAACGCCCAAATTGGAATTTACACAATAAACTTTTTGTTTGCGTATAGTACGAATATATGTAATTACATTTATGCAAGTATAAAAAAATACATTTTCTAAGCAGTTGGTGTAAAATTAGTTATGTGTTGGTGAACACATAACTAATAAAGAATATTGCAGCAATATACAGGGTCTGTCGCAAAAGTATCGAGAAAAAAAAATTGCAGACAGTTTATTGCCAATAAACGTACAAACAATTAATATTCTTTAGAATACGCCCCTTGGGCATCAATACACTTATGGTAGCGTTTCTTTCACTCTTGGAAGGCACACTGGAAATCAGAAGACGGAACCCACTTAAGGCACTCCATTGAAGCGGTTTTCACCCCATCCAACGTCTCCAAATGGCGTCCCTTTAGGCTTCGCTTGATGCGGGGGAACAAAAAGAAGTACGATGGTGCAAAAACAAAAAGAAGTCGGGACTGTACGGCCGTTGCGGCAGTGCCGCCACGCTATGCTTAGCGAGGAACTCCTGGACGACGAGAGCTGAGTATGAAGGGACATTGTCGTGATCCAAAATCCAGGTGTTGGCGATCTCCTTTCGAACGCGGCGAATCTTTTCGAGCAACCGTTCAAGGACGGACAATAAGACTGTAACACTTCCCTCACTTTCGTGACGTTGTCATCAGTTTTTAAAGTTGACGATCGTCCAATACGCACAGCGTCTTCAATTGATTCCCGACCGTTTTGGAATTGTTTGTGCCACTCGTAAACCCTTGCCTGTGACATGGCTTCATCTCCAAAGGCTTCCTGAATCATGGCCAGGGTCTCGAAACCGGTTTTTTTTTCAGCCGAACGCAGAATTTGGTGGCTGCCCGCTGCTCAAGTAAACGTTGCATCTTGATTTCCGACGCGACGACAAAACACACTTTGCGAGGATCACTGTCCTAGCTCTACCATTGCTCGGAGAGGACTGATTTGGTAGCGCGTTTGGTAGCTGCTACTCTCCCCTACCATCCCCACCACTCGGCGTATCCCTTCTAGCGCAGTCATGATTTTTTTCTCGATAGTTTTGCGACAAACCCTGTATAATTAAATCTAAATAAAATTAAAAAAAAAAAAAAAAAACATAAGTAAGAAAGGTAAAATATTTCATTTAAAAAAGGTATGTTCCAATTTGATTTTCACGCAATTTTTACCATCAGGAAAAGGTAGGTATAACTGCTTTGAATTTAATAGTACGTGAATGACCAACAGGAAAAGATTAATACTTTTGATATTCTCTTACAAAATATATGCACGAGACCTTTGTGGTCTAATATTGTAATTTCAAATTACTTAAAAGATTTGCGAGCATTCCGTGAACGGTGAATGCGAAGAAACCATAGTAATATATTATTCCCTTCAAGGATTGTTGAAGGGTGGACCCATGGGGTGGGGGGAGTAAAAAACCAAATAGCCCAACGGATGTAAACGACCCTAGCTGGGGCATGTAGTGTAAGATATGGCCCTCAATAAACATAAATAAATGCAAGCCCAAACTTTTATTTATCTTCTCGTGTGATTTTTATTTCTTTTGCACATCATAAACACATTCTGTGGATATTTCCAATTCGATTCCCATTTAAGGAGATTGGCAGTAAAATTTGCGACTGGGTGACATTTTGCCACCATTCAAGAGGATATATTTATGAAATGGGATGTGAGACGCCCAGTATTTTACGACATGGGGATAATTTTATTCGTTTGAATAAGTAGGGACCTACTACCTTCCTTCCGAGATCATTTTTCCTACGTCACACAAATCTTAAATTAAAAAACCTCATATTTCACGGTTTGATATAAATTTAATATGTATTCTTTAGGATGTCTTATCGGAAGGCAATGACTAAAAATCAAACTTCTATTGGATGTATGGAAAGAATGTGCAACCAGTGTACAAAATCTAAAGGGGCCTGGAATACCGTTTTTTCATAAAAATAGCCAAAATTCATAAACTTTGGACTTGTTTCACGTGTGAAGATAATATTGGCAAATCACATGACTTAATCCAGAAATCATGCAATTTATTAACCTTTTTTACTCTACAAAAAATCTTATTGCTTGACGAGAATAGCTCGCAATTACAAATATGGTGAATTCGGTCTTTTTAAATAACGCCCTATAATTTGTTTTATTTTTCTGGTCATTACACCGCGATAACATGTTAGTTAAGTAAATATAGGTAATATGTTCAAATTTTAAACAAACGAGGCTTAATTGTTCTGCGAAAATATCATGCTACATAATTGATGTGATGATGAACTCCACGCAGGAGGCCTTTAAAAATATAATTTCCATTTGGGTCTCACCGTAACATTCCAGGCACTGCCTCCAAACATGCGTCACATACGCAAGAAGATCAGCGCACGAGCAGTTCAGCCAGAATCCGTATTTGCTAACTTTGATCTTCTCGATGTATATGAGCAGTTTGTCTGCAGCACACTTCAGCAATATCAGGGCAGGTATTCCATCAGACCGATGCCGAATCATCAGCTTTTTCATATAGAAAGGCGATATAGCACCTTGATCATCGAGGGCTTGCAAACATTCCCCCTAATAAATTAGATTTTTCGGTGGCGGTATTTGCTAGTGAGCCGTCGGGTCTGGTAAAAGATGGCATACTGGATCTGCAGAAATTTTTACGTAAGGAGCTTACTAGCAACCAGAACATCCCTGCTGCCATTTGTACACGCAGCCAGCTTTTTTCTGATCGACAAGTAGTGATTGAATTTTAAATTATTAACAATTTATTATCTTACTACCCTTAGCCAATTTGCAATATGCTGTTACTGTATATGGTTTATTATCATTATATGGTTTGTGATTTCAAATATTTGATGATCAGCATATCGTTAATAAAATAATGAATGTCTGAGTTTGTATCAGCAATCTGCCTATAAATGATGACTCTTGAGCTTGATCACTGAACTAAATTTCTCCACGCCTTTTGAGAATTATGTAAAGGTAGTTGCTCTACCAAGCGAAATACTCTCCTGTTATAATCACAAACACAATTTTCGAACCCGCTACAAATACATAACCTTATATCACGACTTTACTTCGCGAATAAATGGAAAAATATTTGGTAATGTGAGAGAATAATCTATTAACGCGTGTGATACAATACATTGGATTTCGGTACATATTATGCTTAAACGTTGGGAGGCTTTGTTTTCAGCATAAATCCGTTAAAAGCCATCTTGAATAGACTGCTCCGGTTCAGCTTTGCCAAAGTTATACCTGGCGTAAGGCCGGTTTATGTATACCTGCGCCGTGATTATAATTCAATTTTTTCACTATTCCGGCATTGCACACCACATAATATTTACGACGCATTTGTACTCATATAAGAAGGCGGCAAGACTGGTTTCTGACGCAATCCTCAACGTCGAGCTAGGATAAGGCGCTAGGCTCAAATTAGTAAACCTCGAAACTGTTACATACGCGTATACATTCTGTGAATAAGTAGCGATAACAGAAAGCAATCGCTCAGTTTGATTAGTGAAAACGGTCGTTATTGTATTACCATCGAAGATCTAATCCGATATGCTTGCATACATCAGAAGGCGTAGATTAGGCTCCAGGCACACCAGTAAACTTCAGCACGGTCCCCAATAATTCACACGTACAGTGTATTGTCCCTCGTGGCACGGCACACGGGAGGTATGTGATCGGATCCACGCTTAAGATAATTAACGGTCCATTAATACATCGGCCGGTAATGTATTTCCGGTTCAGCTATGTCATGAATTGATCAGATCTGCCCTTGTTTTCCTATGGACTGAATCTCCTGAGATTATAGACCTGCGCAGGTCAACAATCAACAAGTAAGTGTCTACGAAAGTCACAACACAAGTAACTATAATTACGCAGTTTTTGACGATGGAGTTTCTGGCTTTTCACGTTTGCAATAGGTACTTTATTATTGAGATGATTTTTTTAAATTTTGCTTGGAAAAATCTCAGGAAAGAGATCTGATAATGGTGAGAGTTTTTTAGCTTATTTTTTTGTTTTTGTTTTAAATTGCTTCCGAAGGGTAAAGTTAAAACTTTTCGCTTTTGAAATGGCGTAAATTGGTAACAATTCACGGAATTCGCTGATTCTTATTAGCTTCACGTCTACCATTATAGGTCAAGCGCAGAATTGTCGACAGAAAACGGATCAAACCTTACGCCGTTCAATATATGAATATGTGTCTGGATAACTATATTTTTATTTATTTATTACAAAAAAATTTCTAAATTATAACATAACATGATGTATATGATTTTTTTTACTTGTTATTATTCTACTCTCCATAAGTTGAGCTACAGTAGCTCGTGGTTATGGGAGGAGTATTTACAAACATAAGGTAAAATGAATACATTGTTAGAGTAGGTGATATGAAATTAAAATTAAAAACTTATTAAATAAATACAAACGTAAACCAACAAAAAACTTTTACACTAATAATAATAATTAACCAAATATATTTTGTGTAACGACTGTTGAAACAATGTGGAATATTCGATGATGTTTTGAGTGGATGGTTTGATATGGCAATACAGTTTTTAAGTAATTAGTTCATTAAATTGCGTATTGGCATCAACATTAAGATGTTGATATCAACTACGAATTCTCAATAAACTAACCAGATCGGACCAAATTCTTAGCCTTCCTCGATACAACACCAATTCTCATTCAAAACTCCTTCATTTAACGGGCATCACACCTTTTTAACACGCAATATTCACAATTTGACATCTTTAACTCTGCACCACATTCCATAAAGTCACACCAGCGATCTATCGAGCCTTTATAACTTCAGATACCTACTCACCTCATACTACCACCAGCCTATTACCTTTTTTGTATATATACACACTATTTTTCTTATTAGTTTATCAATATAAAATCACACACACATTTCAACTAGATTGACCCCCCCCCCCTCTCACTCCCAATTAAACAATAATAACGTGTTGTACAAAAATCCATTTTATAAAATTTATTTTTAATAATAATAATTTGTATTGTGTATTGTAATAATTCATTTTTGTAATACACATAATAAATATGTACTTTGGTATCTTTATTTTTTTAAGATGTACTCCCACACAGCCTGTGTGTATGGGGGTGTGTTATTTATTTATAATTGTGTGTACTTTTGTATCTATATTTTTTATAAATCTAACTAAACTAGCTAACTTACTAACCACCACGCCATTTCCCCGCAGGGGTAGGCAGAGAGGACGGACCGCCAAACAACTCGATCTTGGCATACACTTCTTGCTTCATTCACATTCATACATTCTCTTCTATTATTCCGACTTCTGACATGGCCCGACTCAAGTATTTGATTCACTTGATCGTGCCATCTCTTCCTCGGACGTCCCCAGCTTCTTCCATTCACATTCGCGTCATACATTCTTCTTACACTCCTTTCTTCGTTCATTCGCTCCACATGCCCAAACCATCTAAGCGACCCTTTCTTAATCTTACTCATTACGCTTACATCAGCCTTACATTCTATAAACGCTTACATCAGCCTTGCATTATTGCATTTTTTTAAATCTAGTCCCACAAAAGCTATGGTTGTGTCTATGGGGGGTGTCATTTATTTATTTTTATTGTTGCTGTTCTTTTTAATGATAAAAAAACTGTTATTTAAATTTTACCTGTAATTTCTAGAAGAACCTGGTATTATTACTCCTTAGTTGCTTGGTCCAAAGTTTTTTTTTGCATATTGGAATCGGTAACACGTATTTTTGTCTGATAGTTTTGTATTTAATATTTGGAAACTCAAAAGTATTCATCTCACTGTGTTCTAACACAGCCAGTTTACTTTTAATCCTAAAATACGTGTCCCGAGGTCTACTTACCCTAAAAATTCAGAAGAAAGTCCTCGGAGGCTTGTCGAAATAACAGGAATACCTTCTTAACTATTCATGATCGGAATAAGTCCGAGAAACATTAGCGACACGCCGCCCGTTAATCGGAAGTCGGTCGCGACTTCACAAAAACTACTGTCGGAAAATCCATTAGTGAATAAAGTATTAATGGAAAGGATTTCTAAAATCTAATCTCTAATCCCAGCCGACAACGTGTTACCCTAGAATACGAAATAATATAAACACGAGCCATCATCATCACCTTCGGTCTCTCTATATTAAATGTGAAGGCTTTCCCATCCCGCCTGTTTTTTTTTTTATGAAGTTTACTTTTTTTTTCAGAAAATTACGCAGTACATTTTACATCTTATCATATTATATCGGTGGCGTGCATTGCTCTTTGTTCAAAAGTAGGCTGTGCGTGTTGTATCTAATTTTAAAACGAATATTTAATTGGGAAAAATACCAGCAATGTAAGTGGCGTGTTTTACAGCTTCAGTGTAACCAGTATGCGGATGCATGGCTTTGCGTTATGTATCCCGCCAAAATACTTGATTGAGGTAGTCAAAAGTACCCCCCAGAGTCCATTTGCAAGTAAGAAGCAAAAATTAGGCAAAGAGAAACAATTTTTTAAAGTAGAATGATTGTGATAACATATATCAACAAAATTTGATTGAAAATATGATTTTAAACAGAAATTTGTCTTTTTTGGCTATTATATTTTATTTTCTTTTATGGTACATTTTTCTTAGGGTAAGCACAGTTTTTTAGGATATATGGACTACACGCTGTATTATATATATTCTTAGTGAGAATATTATTTCCTCATTTTTTTACAAAAATAGAAGAAAATAAAGCTCTCATTATTACTCTTATTACGTAATACTATTTTCGACAAAACAGTGAGACTATGGCATCCCCAATTGTTGTGAGGCTGATAGTAGTAGGGAGGGGAAGAATAAGGGTAAGAGGAAGGTGGAAAAATACCTGGCTATTAAGACCTGGTCATCAAACATGGTTAAAAACCATTTCAAGCAACGTTTCAATTCTGAATGGTGGTCTTTCCAATTCATATAAATTCATTTTAGGGGTGGAAAAGTGAGAGAAAAATAATTGAGACGAGTGTAAGCAAAGAATCTAACTGTTTTTTAGTAGCTGGGTTAGTTTTGATTTCAATGTGGTTTTAGGAAGGGCGTCCTCCATATTTTAGGAAGTTCCTTCTGATGGCGTGATTCTAGCGGTGAAAAGAAAAGGATGAATTTTTTAATCACTGTCTAACATTTACAATGGCTCTCGTTACGTTTGAGTGAAAAATACAGCTAATATTCGCAAGTCGATATTTTAAAATATTTGACGGTAATATGTTGCGTACTTGAAGTGAAATAACACAATTCTGCGCAGGATAAATATTATGCTATTATTATCATGGTTTTTATTAAAAAAAAAACTCGCAACCCCCTTTACCATAACCAACGATGTATCCCCTGCCCCGAGGGGTTCGACTCTTAAAATATAACGTCACTAAAAAACGTTGAAATTTCTGCCTCTTTTTATTATGTCGACATATTTTATGTGTCATTTCTAGAGACTGGAAAATTTTGCGTTTGCAATAACGCGAATTTTTACACAAATTTCAGCATTTTAACGCAAAAAGCGCAAATTTCTCGATTTTTAGGTAAAATTTTCATAAATCTTTGTCTATGGTTTGAAAACGTTTAATCAAACGCAGCTAAACTCATATCAAAAATGCTGCCTACAGTCATTTTTTTATCGATTTTAAAAAAAAGTAATAATAGTAATAACATTTTATTAATTAATAATAAAACAAAGTGCATAATTTAAAAAAAAATACTTCATTAAAAAAATATTATTTTGTTGCAAAATGACAAAATACCACCACTGCTGGAAAATAATTCCATTTTACCAAAAATAGCGCGGAATTCTCCTGAACTAACTAACCTAACCTAAAAACTAACCCGAATTTTTCAAAAAATAACACGAATTTCACAAAAATAAAGTGACTTTCACCGAAAAATAACATCATCTTTCTCAAAATATTAGGCTAAATTTTCAGGTCCCAAGTTATTCCTGATATATTTTTTTATCCCTGCATGACGCAAAAGACATTGATTTTACAAAAATTACATTTCAGAACGATTTCAAGAAATGATAGGTAAGTCAAACCTGAACTAAAAATCAATCAGTGAACAAATTATATTAAAAACTCTTAACGTCAGATTAAACATAAAGATGACAGCAATAGTGAGGAGATGTGTAAAAAAATGTGTATTTTATATTTTTATTTTCCATATTATTTCAGTTTCATTGGTCACTGAAAAAACCTTGTAAGAACACAAGAAAACATTTTTAAAACTTTATTACTACGACGCAGAAGAAGCAAAAGTACCGCTTAAAATTAAGCATTTAACCGAAATTTTATCTGCAAAGTGTTTTTATTACGCTCCACTTAAAAGTAAGGGTTCTTTCAGGACAATCGTCCTGCGTTTCAGTATTAGTCGTGTCCTTTTGTATTTAGCCACGTCATCCTGTACTGGGTAATGGCTAATCCCTAGGAACGCCGGCTCAGAGGGTTAACCCAACTGAGCACGCTGAAAGAAAATGCTTAATTTGGACCTGTTTCATTTTTAGTCATTACGGGAACACCGCGCGTCGTCTTTGTGGCTTTAGGAACAAAGGAACTTAACTCTAACCCGTATTTTTCTGTGCGAATTCCACTTTTCTTATTATTTATTACCTATAGTTTCGAAAGAACCACGTTTCTCCGATCCGGTCTAGTTGATTAATGGTCCTTGTAAAAATATCCAGGAGGATCCAATTTGTCCTTAAATCCTCGAAATCCACATATTTATATAAAGGTCTAAGTACCTGATTCGCCAATAGAAATAATAATACTTATATATTGTGAAATCATTGAAGGTTTGGGTGTTGAGATTAGTTGAAATATTATATTAATCACCGAAATATTATGTAAGTTCATTTAAAATTAGGATGAATGTGTCAACGAGAACACTGCAATTGAAGGTCTATGAAACAAATAAAGGGAAAGCTTATTTGTTTCCACCAATTAAGCATGCAACGGCCGCAAAATTTAATAATCCGTTCCATAGAATTCAAAACATTGGTAATATATTTTCACATATCATAGATATATGGAATGCATCGCTGTTAAAATACAGACATGTACTCACAAACTCATTTATTTGCTCTTGTTACTGTGGATGTTCTTCTATAAATTCATTACTTACTACGAAATATTAAACATACTCGTATATCTATTGCAATGATGTATTTATTGATTGAATATATTTATGAACAGATTTTTTTTTTAAATTATTTTTTTCTCAGTCCTAATTTTTATATACCTCATTCTTACTTTGTTATTTACAGACATTGTTGAAATAAATGTTTGTTATTATACACGCTCATCAGAAATAAAATAAAATAAATGTAATATTAGTTATTTCGTAATAATATGTGGCAACTGCTGTCTTGATGTTCGTCACTCCAAAGTTTTCAGTTACATAAATATTTTTTTATAATCCAAGTCGAATATAAATAACTGCAGGCAGACGCGAAAAGAAAGGAAAGGGCGTTATGACCCCTTATTCTGCTAAAGACAATGCGGTTCTGGCAGCTCAAAACACATGAGTTTTGATGTATTTTTGCACATTACCATGAGTGCGACGTAACATATTATTAAAATCACAGATGTTAAAATACCATCTCCTAATTGCGTATTATTTGAGTTTTTCGTTGATGGGTTTGTATATTATTAATAATAATAATAGTAATAATAATTGGATGATTTGTATAGCGCCGTTTTAAAGTAAAGCTCAGACATAATTATTAAAATGTTTTACGGTTATATTCTAAAAAACTTAATTTACCAAAATGAGCAATGCGACAATATCGGAAAAGGGGTTCGTAAGTAGCAGAGTTTGCGCCTTAAACATATTTTTTTTATTTCTGATACTTTATTTTTTTATAGGCTTATAAAAAGTAAGACCGAAAAATGTCCTATTTAAGGAAAGGCCAAGGTGTGTTCTATTTGTAGTATTTAATTAAACCATCTACAATATTTTTAGGCCATCAAATTCTCAAACCGAAAACACATGATTTTGCATTACTTCCCATTGCATCGCTTTAACGCGTATTATCATAAAGGTTTAGCTTGAGAAGATATGATTTTGCACGCACAGGACACAATATTAGATAACACATTGCACATTGCATGATATTAAAGTTACTATTCAAATCTTATTAATCGATATTATATTTATTAGAAGGTTATTTGGCAAAAGAACAGTTGGTATTTATTTTAAATATTTTTTTTTGTTTAGTTCGAATTTAGTGAAGACTGGAAAACAGATTTTTATATGGAACGAAAAAATCTAAAAAATTCTACCCTGGGTTAACTGAAATTTTCGATTATAATTATTTACATTTGCAGATACTTATAGTTATTTACAATGTTACAGACTATGAAAAGTTCCAAATGTTTCTGTTAATGACTTTAGGTAGGTACTAACCGGCAGCTTCGCTATGTAAATTGGGTATGCAACTATACCATTCATGGATATGAAGATCCGAAGAGACAAGTTGTTGTTGTGACAACCATTATGGTGGTAGAGGTATCTAGGCAGGTACCTATCGTTTACGTTGTTTTTTGTTTAATTTTTGATCTTCAATTATCCTACTATTATTGCCATCACCTTCCAAATGCAGACATTATTAAGACTATTGTTATTTGTACCTGAACATCTGTTACGGATTAATTACTAAGCCAACGTACGGGATATTATATGAGTATGTACGAGGTACGTTGTGCGTCTATTGTATTTCGTGGAACGTACGTACCTGAGGCATATCTAAACTTCATCGTGACAAGACTAAGCAGTTAGACATGCTCCCCTATCACGATAATCCTTTGTACTGATAAATGAGCTAGTGGTGCACCGTCATCACTTCTAAGTATTTGCAACAAACGGGCTGTTTTTAGGGTATAAGGCATGATCACCACAGAATTACAATAAATTAGGGTACTAAATTATAATTTATAGAAATGTAATAATAAATATCCGTTTACAACAGATTTAGATATGACATATATATTGATATTCATCTCCATTTAAAATAAAAATCAAAAACCATAAACGGCCTTAGAAAATTTTCTTAAAATCCAAATGTCATTAGTGTTTTCCGTATAACTTCTCTGTGTCATACACTTATACATTATTATGCATTATTATACATACATACATATCATAAATATGTTTCACTTATGTACAAACTATGTATCATGTTCTTTTTTTGTTAACTTAAAGCCTTTTTTTTTCTTTCTGTACACAAAATCATTTAAATGTTAAAATATATAAAAGCCCATCGGGACGTTAATAAATTAAGATGATTAATTAATAAATAATCTACAAAAGCACTATTTTGAAAAATTGTCATAGAGATTATGTATTTTATTAATTTACTATTGGAGTAGAACTGTTTCAATGTCGGGATATAATCGACTTTGTATGACACTGGACTATCACCGCCCATAAGAGCGACTTCAGCATGTAACAAATACTAAACCTAAACAACTAATGTTTTACACACTATACTCATCGTCTTATCACTCATACTAAACCAGCTTGATCATGGTTACGTGGAAACAGTTCTACGTGCTCAATATCAAAACTTTTGAAAGCATTTAACTTGTTGTACATCACTATTCCTTCCATTTTTATAAGTCATGGAGGAGATTCGTGTTGCGCAAGTACAGAAGAGATCGATAGTAACGTAGCTCAGGACATTGTTATTTAATGCATATTGCCTAAAAGCATTAAACTAGCGACAGTGAATTCTCTTACAGCATTATAGATCCGTGCATTTTATCTATACTAATTTTGATTTATATTTATATTTCAAAACTACCAAATACGAGAAACATTATGTCACACAAAATTACATGCAAGAATATCCAGAAATACGTTTTCACAATGCATCCGCATGCCGGATATGAACAAATAACCGGTAGAAGCGATGATTTAAGATTTACGGCTTCCTAAAACTGCATTTCCGTATCCGGTATATCATTGATTGGCTTTGCCAATAAACCTCTAAAATTTATGGCGCCAGTTTCGTAAGAAATAAACAAAAGCAGAGTATAATTTTATTATTTTCTCATGTAGTAGTGAGTTCAGTGCTTCGGTAACGTATGTAGGTCAAAATACTTCGTCATTTTTATGTTTTTTAACCATTATTTGCATAATGCAAATTCTCTAGATTTACGGTGGGAATTTTATAAGTTTACAGTTGGGCAGTCACCGTGATTAATGTGTTGGGGTGGTTTGGTAAGGTAGGGAATACCTGTGATTCATATCTAGTCCTTATATCTCTTGGCGAGGATTTTTTTAATAGACCACCGCATGATCCTGCATTTTACGATAGAAATATAAATGTTTTATTTTAAGTTGTACTCTTTCGAAAAAATTCGTATTATAGAAGAAAAATTCTGGATTTTAGATTTTACTGACATATAATTAAATACTAATAAGAATTTAGGTTAAAATAGTAGAAAAAGTAGTTATAATGGGTTAGATTTATCTTAATTCCTAGCGCAAATATAATTATTGAACGTCTTCGTAGTATTATCCCTTTATATGAAAACGAATATTGGTCTGTCTGTCCTCGATTTTCTCGAAAACTACTGAACCAGTTTCGCTGAAAATCGCACAGATTGTTCTTATTAGTACCGGGAAGGCTTAGAGCGTAGTTTGAAAGAAATCCAATATGTAAAACACTCGCTATATTGTTCTAAAATTAGTATGAAAAACATTGAACCCGCCATGTTATATTGAGGTTAGCCCATAGATACACCACTCTGGGTTAGCCACAGATTACATATTCAAAGGAAGAAGTTTTTTTTGGGCAGAATATTTTCAAAATGGTAAACACAATTAGGTACCTACTTAAGAACTTCATTATTTAGATATATTTTGAAAAAATAAATCTTTGAAATTAAATAAAATTTACAAACGAATGTTTCTTAGTTTCTTTGTTTAGAGATAGCAATAAGCGTCAAATCAATTATGGCACCAAAACGACAAGCAAGATTTCACAAATCCGGATACACAGCAGCTAGTTTATAAATAAGTTATAGTTTTTTATAATTGAAGGTGGCCTACTAGGAATTTTATAATATTAAATAGACGTATTATGATGTATTTAACAATAGTAAACGTGAAATTTCATACAGTTTTCGGTGACGCAGAGAGACGCCATTTTGACCATAGACAAATGAAAGGTGAAAAATCAATAATACTATTATCAGTACCTACTTATTCTGCCATGACACGTTCGGTGAACAAACGCGCCCGCTTGGAATATAGTTTCGCGCACATGTAATCTCTACAAAAAATAGGGATATTACTATTAGTTGGTTTATAAATATGTTTTTTAGACTTGCCTACTTATCATTGTTAAACTAACTGAAGTACCCGACGTTGCCCATAGTTATCCAATGGTTTGGAGTAAAGTTTTGAAGTTGTGATGTTTTACCTCTACCCCTACCATTATCCAATAATTTTCCTTTTATTTTGGACTTCAAATGTGTAAAATTTCTCCCAGATTTCCCGCGGCATAACGTTTACGTTGTATGCCGAGACTAGAATTTCGCGCATAGCCAAACGCGCGCCCAACATTTAAACAAGGTTAACATTTGTCACATGAGAACGGGTCGCTTCAACGACTCGTTATTGTGTTCAACAGGTCGGCTGTGGAATGATGCCTTGATTTTGTAACATAATATAACTGTAATATGCAAGCACTGAACAACCATAAATTCATTTGAATTATATTCTTTTTAAATATGCCAACACTACAAGATAGAAGACGATCAGCCTGCACTCTATTGTTTGAAAAACAAATCTTGATTCGCTTTCCTGCTTCTTGCTGAATCGGTCGTGTTTTAGAACATACTAGTAACTTGTTGATTCGCATATTGCATCACTTCTAGTTTATAAATTTACCTTCTGAATTTTGTACGCGTTGAGAAATAAATCAATCAAATGGTGACCCTTCTTTTATTAATATCTCCGCGACAATCTTTAACGAAAGCGCTTGGTAAGTATTGGTAAGTATACACAATACACCACATACCGTCAAACACGTGTAATACAAATAACATATCGTTAAATAACCATGTGAGAATTATACGGCTATCTCCTTTATAGTATTCAGCAGTAATATTGTCGAAACCAACAGCCTTACCATTCTTCATACATTTAATGGCTCTTTTTATTTAGTTGGTCATTAATACACCGCATTTCCATGGGCGGTTATTGAACTTTTTTATGGCTTAATAAATATAATGGTGTTGCATTTGAGTTGCTGTACAATGAAGTTGCTGAGTTATGAATTGATTTTTATTTCTCATAATTTTGTAATATTTCTGCTTTTCTTTAAGATTTTTCTCTTTACACATTTCTATAATAGGAACTTGCTTAAATAAATCTTCAACATTTAATAGTGCAAAAAGAATGAAAAGTGATTTCGTCGAGAAGGTGGAATTTTTTTTTGTATATATTTTATGATGATTCTTTGTGAGATTTTACAGAATTTATATTACTTTTATAAGATCCTTCCCAACTAATAATGCCGTCTATAAGCAAAGAGTGAAGAAGGCCATAGTAAACAATTTTCATATTTAAAATATATCATATTCCAACGAATATACATAGATACAGTATATATGTAATAATAAATTAAGTTTGTTAAGAAGTAATTTTAATTGAAATACTAATAAATGTAACGTGGAGACGTACGTGGCAACTCAGATCTGGTCACCAAACACGGCTAAATCCATTTCAAGCAACATTTCGATTATAAATGGTGATCTTTCACTATAACAGTATCTACCACTATGGAACGTGTGGCAAATATACTTTATATTATTTAAAATTAATAAATTGTGTAATAAAATAATGTATGCAAATAAAATTTACTTGGGCACGCCGGATTTAAACCCGCGACCGCCAGATTCGTAGTCAAAAATCGTAACCACTCAACCACGGAGGTTTATTTATTTGTAAGAGATACATAGCTTATTTTAAGAAAGAATAATACATACATCGTTTGAAAATCGAGGCGGTTTCAATCCGGGGTATTGAACAATGATTTTCGAGAACACGAATAACTACGTTCCGAACATGAGAATGATTTATGTCCAAAGTGGGTCAGCATAAATGACTTTTAGAAAAATAAACCATATGAAAACACGAATTACATTCGGAACTGGAAATAGTTTCAATTTATAGTGCGTCTTCACGTTTTAATAAATGTGTTTTAAACTCCGGTGTTCGCTGACTACCCTACGCGGTGGGAAATGTGATGGAATGTATGTGTAGATGGAAATTTCGGGATGTCAGCCTGCTACTCGAATTAAGAATTGCAATCCGACCGCAGACGAGGGAAGGTTGCCCATGCCTGCCTTAAAAGATACTCATATCAATGAAATACAATTTATCAGAGACCTTGGAGTAGTACTGGATGTTAAAGTAAACTTTATCGAATAAACTAATGAAGTAAGAAACAAAGCCAATGAAATGTAAAATTACATAATTTGCATATAAAATCCTTTCCGCAACTTAAAGACTCTGTACTCTGTCTCATTGACTATATCCGTCCCCACATGGAATACTTCAAACCGATCTGAACACCCTTCTACCGAGCCCATATCGGTAGAATCGAAAAAATTAAAAAAAAAATTTAAGCCAGTAAATGTGAAAATAAATTGACACACAACAAATTAAATTCCACAACTTGACCTACCTTCAAAGTAGTAGTTTAATATTTGGTCAAATCATATTATTTAAAATTCTGAATAACGGGCTGATTCTAATAAGACCAACTCGACAAACCGACTTTTTTCATTTACCCGCAAACAGAGCTAACCTTAGGAAAAATTGCCCTATTACCCGTTTATGTGCACAGCATAACACGCAATTTAATAATGTGGACATCCGAGTTAATGCGTATGATCACAAATTAATGAACAAGAAGTTTGAGCATCTCCCATCCCCATCCTGTCTTCCTTTTCCTACTCGTCTGACCTTGATTTAATCAAGCTTGTTTTTTCCACCAACGCATATATTTATTTATCTTTGTTAAAAAAGATGTTGGTTTCTTAAAAATAAATACAAAAAATGCATTTGTTTTTTTCACATCTCTTTATAAGTTTTAAATATTATACAATACTCAAATAATCTGGCACACGTAAATGTTACACAAAAATGCTCTACACATTTTTCTCATGGTGTTATGCTTATTTTATTTTACATGATTATACGCCCATCTGTGGTTTTACATAGATTTTATAACAAAATATAAGGAGCTATCCAAGACATTATCCAAGCTACAATACTACCATATTGCAGGATTCATCAAAGTGCTGCTACAGATGATGCTTTACTGTATAAATGGAGTCAGCAAATAATCCAACAACGCCTCCAAACCTGGCGCCCAGATCTTCTGGTTAATGAATGAGATTGATAGTTGGTTGTGAAAGTGTTACAGAAAAATGTTACAGTTTGTCTGCTGTTCCTCGTCGGAACATTTATTTAATAGTGGCGATGATGGCAGGGCTGTCAATTAGGTTGTTAATGATTCTATGTAATACAACTAGGTCTGACATAACTCTTCAAAGGTCTGTCATACATACCTTAGGGAATTGTGCATAACCCGTTCTATATTGTTAGATTGTACTTTATACAAAAATACTTAATTATTATTCAATATCAATTATTATAACACACTACAATTATCTGGTTTACACAATGGAATACTGTACTATTTTTTACATGTGTTGAGACTTAATTATTATTAATTTATTTTCAATTTTTATATATAAAGTCTATGATATTTAACGGAGACAATTACATGGAATAGATTCATTAGATCACTATACTAGACGGATGCCTGTTATGGTGACCAATGGAGTACAGTTACTTTTTATAGTTTCGTAAACATATGGATTTAGAGAAAAAGGATTTAAGGAGAAAAAAACAGGCGTTAGGATAAGATCATTAAAATATGCATAATTTTATTTTTTATTTATATATATATATGTGCAAGCATGCACACATGTGCACATAGGTATATACACACATACACACGCAAACACGTGCGCATATATATATATAAACATATGTACACACACATACACACACCATTACACACTTATTATACTACCATTTTTTCCGGCATAAAGTATATTACCATACTATGTCAATACTAGCTTCTTCTTTCTATTTTGTATGGTGGCACATAATGTGAAATAAAATTATCAATTCGACTGTCCTAAATCGGGATTTGTTCCCAGTGCCCAGTTCAGTAGTGCATTTCCGGCTACAAATTTAGTAAAATAAACGTTAAAAGCGAATCACAATAAAGACATCCTTGATCCGCTGACAAGTGAATTATTACCAAAAAGGTTTTTTACCGATATGAGGTAGCATATGTCTCGTCAAATATCACTTTCGAGAAAACGTATAATAGCAGTCAGAACCCGTAAATGAGCAGTCGGAACCCGTAAATGCTTTACATCCACTGTGAGTAAGTGACTTTTTTTAACAATAATAATAATAATATTCATTTGAAAAACACATTATTTTACAAAAATATTTAAGAAAGCTTTGACTGTTTAACTAGGAACAAATTCAGTTTGGTTCATATTAATATACATATACATGAAAGAATATAAAATAATACATAAAGTAAATTTTTAAAAAAAAATTAAAGTATAATGCATTCTTTTAATTTAGTGTAGAGTAATAATGGATTACATATGAGATGTAAAAGTTTAGAGTATAAAGTATACAAGATTAAAGTATGATATGCATTATTTTTTTAATTTTGTGTATAGTAGTAATAAATTACATATGAAGGTTTTATTAAAATTGTACATATCTACTGATGAGCATATGTTCGCTTTTGACCATCCCTAAATGGAGAAACCAAACATTGATCGGTTTACGCAGGACGTTTGTACTTTTCATTTTCCATGTATCGGGTATGATGTGAACAATTTTGGTCCTAAGTATGAAAATTGTCTTTGAGCAAGGGATGTCATGGTTTTTGTTGAAACTATTGGATTACTTCTTGAGTGTCTGGTGTCGTGATAGTGCTCGATAGATGGGTAGTGGTGACGTTGTTTATGTGTGTGTAATACAATTTTCCTGATATACAGTTGTCTGACATCAAGAACTTGCATTTACTTGAATAATTTATCACTGGGGTGCCTGAAGGCGTTTTTAAAGATGACTCTTATTAGGGATTTCTACGCTTTTGCCAGGGGGTTCAAAATTGATTTGGTACAACCGCCCCATCCTAAGGATGCATATTCAAGGAAAAAATTATACAAGTCATAATATATTGATTTTAGATCTTTTACATGTAGAATATTTCTAATAGTCATGAAAAGGTGAGTGAGTTTTCTGACTTTTGTGGCAATTGAGTTGACGTGTTCTTCCCATCTCAGGAATTTATCAATAATGATTCCTAAATATTTTAAACTATCCACGCATTCTAAGTTATTGCAAGTACAAGTATTTATTTCATTTCAAAGGTGAGCAGCAATGTTTAGCATTTCTTTGGGTTGTCCCGCTGGCGTTGCGCTGAAATGTATGAATTTGGTTTTATCCGTATTGAGAGTAAGGAGGTTATTGTCTAACCTTTGCAAAACCTTGTTTATACTATTGCTATTGTTCCAGCTATTCCCTTAAGACCTTTTGCCTTTTTAGACGTCTATTCTAAGAAAAAAAATCTTCCATCCGAAACACGAAAAAGTTTTTTCTCAACTATGAGCCAGCATGTGTCTTGTCAAATTATCCTTCCGAGAACATGCATAACTGCAGTCAATACATGAAAAAGGTTTTTCCCCACTGTGAGTCACCATGTGTTTCGACAACTGTCCCTTTCGAGAACATGTATAGCTACAGTCAGCACATGAAAAAGGTTTATCTCGACTGTGAGTCAGCATGTGTGACTTCAAAGTTCCCATTTGACAACAGGTATAACTGCAGTCAGAACATGAAAAAGGTTTTTCTCCACTGTGAGTAAACATGTGTCTTGTCAAACCTTCCTTTCGAGAAAACTTATAGCTGCAGTCAGAACATGAAAAACATTTTTCTCCACTGTGAGTCAGCATGTGTCTTTTCAAAGTACCCTTTTGATAACACGTATAACTACAGTCGATACATGAAAAAGGTTTTTCTCCTCTGTGTATAAGCATGTGCCTCGTCAGGGGTTCCTTTCGAGAACATCTATAGTTACAGTAGGAACACGAAAAAGGTTTTTTACCAGTGTGAGTCAGCATATGTGTCTTTAAATAATTCTTTTGATAACATGAATAATTGCAGACGGAACATGAAAAGAGTTTTTCTCCACTGTGAGTAAGCATGTGTTTAATCAAACTTCCCTTTCGGGAATACATGCAACTGCAGTCAGAACATGAAAAAGGTTTTTCTCCACTGTGAATCAACATATGATTGGTCAAATATTGCTTTCGAAAAGTTGAATAATTGCAGTCGGAACATGATAAAAGTTCTGCACTATATTTGCGCAAGCCTCGTTGTAATGTTGTCTTAGGAGAGCGGGAGGCTTCACAATGAGAAAAAGATAATCGGGGTTGCGTCTTCAGATCTGTCAATAAGTACGGATGAAAGTTAATACGAATACAGTTAATTAATAAAAATGTTACAATCAGGAGAGCAGGAAAAAAAAAACGGTTTTACCTGCTGTCTGGGTAATTTTATCAGAGTGCTCTAAGAATTCTTTTGTAACATCCGGGAGGTCTATGTCAATTTCAGTATAAGGAATTCCCCATCTATCTTCTCGGGTCCCTGATTCTGCCTTGATGGTAACAGTCTCCATTGTAATGCTATCTGGAAAATAAGAAAACACCTATACCAAGAAATACCGAGTAGTACAGATGGTTGAGATCTGAAATGGGTTGTCACTGCGAGTCCAGTTACAGCAAACCTATAAGGACCAGGTTCTTTATCCAGTTACATGTTTATGTTATAATTATGGCAAACCAAAAAGTAAATGCTTTTTACGAACACGAAATATTTAAAAAAAAAATTAAATACAAATTCAAGCCACAAAGCGACTTGATTTGTTCGATTGATTTATTCGTTATTGAAAAATATATTTAATGCGTCTGTTTTTAATATTTACTGTATCCTTTTGAGTTTCATCGTCGACTCCTAAAGCTGAGTGATACGTAACTCAATCTTACTTAGGAAATCGTACAAGAATGTTTTGATTTTTGAAAATTACTCAATATTAAACCCATTTTTTTCCTCAGCACTAACCAGAACCTTATCAATCATTAGTTATGATTAATTATTTATTTTAAAATACCAACATTCCCGGGATACGAATAACCTGATACTATTTTAAATTCTCCAACTACCATCAGATTAAGCCGAAAATGTTGCTTGCGTCGTGATGGAGGACTTAAGGCAGAGGATTTGAATTCACGTCGCGCCACAAACTCAGTCAAGTACCTCATTACTACTTGGATTACTACATTAATCCACCCTTTGAGAATACAATTGCAATCGGAACGTTAAAATAATTTTAAATATAGAGTGGGTAAGAATATACCTTAAAGTTGATGAACAGTTTTTATTTTTTTATTAACGGTGTTCGCTGAGCATTACACGGTGGGCAGTGGTAACTGCGGTGATGGAATGTATGTGTGGATAGGTATTTCAATGTGTAGGACCGCGACTAGGAGGAAGAAGTGTAATCCGGACCCAGACGAGAAAAGGTTGCTCATACCTGCTTTAAGGGGGTGCAACGCGGAGTTATTTAAAATCACGTGTTTTGGTGTGAAGATTTGATAGCCTAGAAATATCATAGATTATATAATTAAGTACTGTAAGTAGAACACACCTTGGCCTTGAGTTTAACCGGGCAATTTTTCAGCACAGTCTCTTTAAAGGCCTACAAAAAAAAAGTCCTAAAAAATGTGCAAAGTGCAATATCTCCTTTATACGAACCCATTTTCGGATATTGTCATATTGTTCACCGTGGAAAATTAAGTTTTTTACAAGAAAACCGTAAAACAATTTGATATTTATCCCTGAGATCTACAAAATAAAATAACACAAGAATTTTGTAGATGTTTTTTTGCGTACATCGAAACATGCGGCCGGTTTCAACCCTTTGGCCACCTGGAAAGGAAGTGCGTTATTTCGTTTGAATTTTAAGAAGTGGATCCCCTTAAGAAAAATGAGGAAATTAGTCAAATAAATGGAGGAAGCGAATCACAATAAAGCTGTCCCAAACCGCTGATAAATGAATTATTATTAAATAGGTTTTTCTCTACTAATCTGTCTAATCAAAGGTGTACTGTGGACGAGTCAACATGTGACTCGTCAAATGTTTTTTTCGTAAGTTAGGAGAGGTGCAGTCGGAACATGAATAAGGTTTTTCTGCAGAACGGTTGTGCAAATGTCGTTGTAATGTTGACTTATGAAAGCAGGAGTCTTTACAGTGGGATAAAGAGAATCGTTTTTTCTCCGGGATGCATATTCAGATCTGCCAATAATTAAAGATAAAGCTTAATAAGAATAATTACTGTTAATTTTACAGAAACGGAATAAACCGGAGAACAGGAAAATTTACAAAAAAAATGGTTTTACCTGCTGTCTGAGTAATTCTTTCAGAGTGTTTTAAGGATTCTTGTTTAACGTCTTGGAGGTCTATGTCAATTTCCGTAAACGGAATTCCCCCCCTATCTTCTTCACGGGGTCCTGGTTCTGTCTTGATGGAAACATTTTCCATTTTAATGCTGACTGGAATACAAGAAAACACATATACCAAGACATACCGAGTAGTAGAGATGGTTCAGACCTAAGATGGGTTGTCACAGAGGTTCTAGTTATCGGTTCTATATCCAGTGACTTTTGAAACCAGTCCCCCCAGTCGGGGCTCTGTTCCTCAAAAATTTCTCAATATTTTTCGTCGTTTTTACAATTTATTAAATATATTTTCGTTTTTGATACAAAATTCCAAAAGCAAGGGATAGGGAATACTGAAAAATGTCAGCCCTTTCCCAGAACGTACTAGAAGGATACAAGTTCATAAACGCTATTTTTTGAAATTTATATACTGAAACTTCAAATTAACATTTTATTAATTAAAAAGGATTGAGAAGTCAACATTTGGGTGCGATTTTCCTGGCGGGTTTTTAATTCTTGAGCACTGGTTGAATAAAGAATTCCAGCTTGAATTCAAATTTAAAGTATAGTAAAAATACATAACAACGACCATTCGCAACATCGCGACCGGTACAAAAATGGTAATATTACAAAGGAAGAGCCTTGTACATAAAGGGATGAGGATGCGACTCAAGAAAAATATTAAAATCGGAGACTTCAAGCCTTCGTCAATTACAAACTTGTTCGGTTTCGAACGAAGTATTGAAAACAACTGCGAATGGAAATAAAAATAAAAAAAAAAACAAATGAAAATAGTCATTGCTACGCAAAAAGGTCACGGCCTAGAGGACGCCATCGCGGATTAATCCACGCGGCCCATAAGTGAAAAGGCGACGAACGTTGAGGCGAATATCGGGCTGAAGGGAGTGATCCATGACTGACGAATCGTGACTAAAGCCACTTCAAGTAAAGTTTCGATTCTGAATGGTTGTGGGTAATACTGAGAGTATCTATCAGGCTGAGTAACTTTATTAGAGCCAATATACGTTAAGAGAGGGAAGTAGAAGAAGGAAAAGACTATACCTCCAAACCGATTGCCGTTGAATAGAAAAATTAATTTTTCATGATCGGTTAGTGGCTCAGTTGACAATTGCGTCTGGATCTCACCCAGGCATCAGGCTTTCAGTTCTTCTGTTAGCTGTAGGTCCTCCACCATTGCACAAGCAACATCTTCCACTTTTAATTATGGTAGTAGGAGTTTTTCAAATATCACCAAGACATTCATAACCCAGGAATGTGTGTCTTTCTTTGATAAACTTTTAAGTTAAAACGAGAAAAGGGAGTCTCTTCGAATCAATGAAAAATTCTTAAAGATTCTGGGACTTAAAAATAATTTCAATTTTTCTCACCATTTGTCTGTTCAAATCCCATAGAATATTCCAAACACTCCTTTACATCCTGGGGGTGTATATCTGTATGCGGTATTTCACCACAGCCTGCTCCTCCAGTCCCTGGCTCCATCTTTACGGAGCCACTAGCTGGGTTAGGCAGGTCCATGGCAGTGCTATGAGAGTGCAAGTAATGCTTATTTACTGATTTCACCTAAAAATAAACCAAAACCAGAACAAAACTTTTAAGGCAAAGCATTTAGCAATATGCGATGAATGCTTACGGTCGTTGTTCCCAAATCGACCGAGCAACTGTTTTTAGTATTAAATTAATATGGAGAGCAAAGATGAAAATATAACGGACTGAATGGACGATAATATCGGGTATACAAGCGGTGACAGGATGTAAATATAAACCGTTTTCGAATATCAAAAACAGAAAAAATGGAACACCACGTAACTTATTCAACTTTTTATAAACTACGTTTTGGCTTGTTTCTGTTGTACATGTTGGTTCGTATGAACCCACGCGGGAGAAACGTCAAAATTAATATACAACATGAATGTGCTTTCGCAGCAATAGTAAAAGTCAAATTAAATCTTTATTTTTCAATATACTTTTAACACATAGCTTGGTAAAATATAAAATGATATTCTATTTATTACAGTAATCAAAACAAATGATGAATTTTAATAATATATAGCATATTACCTGGGCTATGTTAATTTAATAATGAAAATTTATACTATAACGTAATTATGTTATCCACGAAAGTAGGCGGGCACACTAAACTAACTGGTTCGAAAAGGGCGAATAGAACATTGCTTAACGAACCAATTGACTGATATGCCCTTCAGTTGATCAATCGTAAATTTGGAAACAACGGCCGTTAAT
>JAHDVE020009950.1:0-58802 GCA_022606495.2 Halesus radiatus | reverse complement strand
AGCGTGTGCCGCGGCACACTGGTGTACCGTGGTCATCAGTTGGTGTGCCGCGGAAAAAAGATAATTCACCTAAAAATAGCTGAGAGCTATAAGAGCGAGGCGCTTTGTTGGGTGAGGGGCGGGACAGCCTTCCCCGCGTGGCGCGCCTGGCTCACAAGCTATTGCCGAACGCAGCACGCATGCGTATCGAGTAAGTACTTGTATTTACTCGTATCATTTCATCCCTAGTCCTCAGTTCTCAGCCGTCGTTGTCGCGCCCGATTGAGTGGGCGTAGCGTCACTTTTCGCCAGTGTCTAGCCGTTAAACAAATCTTTATTGGCCAGTAACTAGCCGCTAGTTTGTGATTGTGTCGTCGCGAGCGTAATAGACTTTTTAATAACAAATAAATAGTCCATAATACGTGTATATAATGGATAAATTCGTTAAACGTACCGCAAGTTTGTCAAGTGAAACTAATGTATTCCAAGAAGAAACGGAGTCAACAAAGAAAAAACCTAAGCTTGTTTATCGAAAATATGATGAGAGCTATGTAAGTTATGGCTTTATATATTGCGGAGACGAATCATGTCCAATTCCAAAATGTTTTGTTTGTTGAGAAACTTTGGGCAATAATTCGATGGTGCCCAGTAAACTTTTACGACATTTAACTACTAAAACATCAGACAAAGCGCAAAAAGCTAGTTACGTGATCGCTAATATGCTAGTTAAAGCCAAGAAGCTTCATTCTCTCGCTGAAACTTTAATTATACCTGTCTGCAAAGAAGTTGTCAAAATTATGATTAGCCAAGAAGCCGCTAAGGAAATCGAAAAATTACCAGCGTCAGCAGATACAATCTCACGTCGCATTAATGATATTTCTAGCGACATTGAATCAACGTTAATTGAAAAATTAAGACTTAGTGGAGTTTTTGCGCTACAAGTCGATGAGTCTACTGATATCAGCGGTCACGCGCATCTCATCTCAAATGTGAGGTACACTGACGGATGTGAAATAAAAGAGTTTTTATTTTGTCTACCACTACCTGGTTATACCACAGGAGAAGAAATATTCAAAGTAACAGACCAGTACTTCAGTGACCATAATTTGGAATGGCACAACTGCATAAGCATTTGTACAGACGGAACAGCAGCTATGACGGGAAAAATTAGGGGATTTGTAACCAGGCTTCTGAAAAAAACCCTAATATTAAAAATGTACATTCTTTTTTACACAGGGAAGCACTGATGACGAAGTCTCTGCCTGATGAATTGTTGTCTGTCCTACAAGAAGTTGTTAAAATTGTCAATTACATCAAGTCGCGACCGCTAAACTCTCGTCTGTTTAATGCAGTGTGTCAGGAAATGGGAGCAGATCATTAGTCACTTCTGTTTCATACAGAAGTACGATGGCTTTCTTGCGGAAAAGTGCTATCTCGGATTTACGAGCTAAAAAATGAGACCCAGTCGTTTTTTAGAGGCCCAGGGTTCAGATTTTGCTTCTCTGTTTAAAAAAGAAGAATGGGTAGTAAAACTTGCATATCTGGCGGACATATTCGCTCATTTAAATGAGCTCAACAGAAAAATGCAAGGCAGGAATTCTAATATTTTAACGTCTTCGGACAAAATTGAAAGCTTTCGCGCTAAGTTGGTGTTATGGAACAGCCACGCTGTCAATGGTAATAATGAAATGTTTCCAAATGTCATGGCTGCCGATTCAGAAAAAAAAGTGCAGGCTTTGATAGTGAAACACTTGGAGCTATTAGTAGAAAAAATGAACTATTATTTTCCTAAGTGTGACCTGCAACCTATGGACTGGGTACGGAATCCATTCTCGGATAACATTTCCCTTGGACACTTACCGATAAACGAGCAGGAAGAATTCATGGAGTTAAAAACTGACCGCACATTAAAACTAAAATTTTCTGAAGTATAGGTAGCACATTTTTGGCTGCATATAAAAATTGAGTATTCCCTGCTTTCAAAGCGTGCTGTTGCAATTCTATTACCATTTGCCACAACCTACTTATGCGAATTGGGATTTTCAACTCTCACTACTATTAAATCGAAACAAAGAGAGCGCCTGAGGACGATCAATGAAGAGGTGAGAGCAGCCTTATCAACGATTGCTCCAAATTTTGATCGCCTGTGCTCAGTTAAACAGGCTCACATTTCTCACTAAACATCTTATCATATTAGGTATATTGATTTTAGTAATAAATAAATATTAAATTAACATTGCTTTTTTCTTTGGTGTACCTCTAATTTTTTTAAATTTGATAGGTGTACCTTGAACACAAAAAGTTTGCGGAACACTGCATTAGAGCATGCTGAGGACAGAACTTTTTGAATGTTAGGAAAATACCGAATACTCCTAGTACCGAAAATATAAGCCGTCAAAATGTTGATATCTGCGGCCGGCCGATACGCGTGTGATCTCACGGTACATGCATACAATGATTGGCGCGGCAGTATGCGGTAATATCATTCGCCCCTCGCTCGTTCTGAATTGCGTCTCGTGACGGGTATTTTAAGCGGTCGTTTTATTCAAGTTCACTTTGAAAGCTCACAACTTCATTTTTAGAGTTATCAAAAAACCAATTTTACATTCGTCGTTTTAACAAATTTTCGTTATAAAAAATAGAAGGCAACCTCATTGCCAAGTGGTATCAAGTGGTATCGGCCACTCTCCCATACCTGTCACCTGTGTTTGACACTGCCTAATGAATGGTTTGGTGGCCGAGTGGGTGTGTCATTCGCCTTGATCATGTTGACTCAATTTCCATTGACGTATCCTCGAAATAATTAGCAGTACGTACTAACAGATTCAGGACGAGGTAGATAGTATATATTGTCATCTGGAGCACTCATTCGGAAACTCGCCCCGGAAATAAGGAGACAATTTATTTTTGAACTTAAACACACATTCTAGAACGGGTAAAACCATTGACTCGTTTTTAAATAATGTATTCTTGCTTTCTAAGAATGTAGGTGTAAAGCTCCTCGAAGACAGTCAATATCAATTGTCAATGTGTTTTCGCGATTGACAATGACATTGTCTCATACACGGAATTTTATGTTATTTATAAATGTATCATATTAATTGGAAAATACCGGATATAACCGAAGATTGTAAGCTATCAAAATGTTGATGATCTTGCCGGCTGGCCGATAAGCGTGTGATATCACAGTTCATAAATGACTGGCGCGACCATAGATATTATAGGCGCGGCAGTATCCGTTACTGCCATTGAAATTGTGAATTGTACTGAATTGTGACTCGTGACGTCACGTGTACACGTTTTTCCCAAGTTCACTGTGAAAGCTTATAACTTCGTCATTTTTGTATTATTTTTATTTTTAAATAAAATTATTATTTTTATTTTTATAATTATTTTTTTTTAAATAGAAGTCAACCTTGTTGCAATAGAATTGCGATTAACGGAACTTCGATCGACCCGTCAACATTTTCGCCCAGTTGCTTTGTGAACGTCTGCAGAAACAGTGCCTACAATTTGCGAATTTTTGAATTTATTTTTATTTTTTGATGACAACATAAAACATATTTACAATTTAAGAACAACATAAAACATATAAACAATTTAAGAACAACATAAAACATATAAAAAATTTGAGAACAACATAATACATATAAACAATTTAAGAACAAAATAAAACATATAGAAACAGTTAATAACGTTAATAATATTTAAATATTCGATTTTTTTTTACAGTGTGTTCCTTTTATTGTATTAAGAATGAATTTTATTGTATTTCACTGGATTTTTCTTCTCTGAATTCGAAAAACAAGTTTGAAACATGCTGTATGCAAGCAATGCATCTGCGTAAGTACTATATTCACATCAAACTGCCGATACCTATAACTATCTAATTATAAGTAAATACTTCTCAAGGTTACGAAGCAATAACATAATATTATTCTAAAAATAACTCCCACGCACGAATTTCGATCTTAATCTCATAACCTATGTCATAAATACATTTTTCGTGATTTTGTATAGGAATGATAACATTCTGCACTTTGGACATTGGAAAAAAAAAGTCGTATGTCATAAATAAATTAATGACGAAATCGGCGATGGCTACCTCAATATCTTGTAATACGTGCCTCACATTACACGGTAGTATTTTGAAAAGCTATCTTTTCAGTTAAATTAACAACGCAGCGGTCCAACGTTATAAACCCACATCTATTCATCTGATAGGTCATTAATTGTATGGTGGTTACTATGGCGCACAGGTAAAAGCTTGGCTCGGGTTCGATTTCCGTTGAATTTTTTGTGGAATATAATTCAAATGGTGTTCACTATTTTAATTGATTTTATTCCTCCCTCCTACATCAGTATTTATTCTTAACCCCCACCCCCCCCTAAAAGAGACCCGCCACACAGCATCCCGAAGATCACATAGTCCTGTGTGTATTCATTTTAAATATTTATTCAGTAATATGAAAAATAACAGGTAATTTACCAAGCAGTTCGCTATTTCATTTCCACCTCGAGTTATGTACCTTTAATCTTTCCATTTAACCACCACAAAACAAGACAAGACGTTTTATAGTTTATTCCGTGTTTTTTAATTGAATCATCTAGTTTGAAATCTGTTAAAAAATAAAATACATCTTCCACCGTTTTTTCAGTAAAGAAAGAGTGTTTGAAATAATTCGAGTTAATTCGGGTGTTAAAACCATTTATTAATCTATAATAATGTAATTTAATTTTTTTCCTAAGGTTCTTTGTTAGTTTTGTCTAGTTTATACTCGACATAGCAACACAATTCCCAATAGATAATAAAAAATAACTTCAATGTAGTTTATAAACGCTACTGTTATTCATTATTGAAGAACGTAATATTAATCATATTATAATAATGAATATTTATTTATTTCGACTTGTCAACAGGTCAAAAAGATTTCCATGCAAATAAAAAAAACGGATAAGTAATCATTGCAATCATTCTAAAAATGGCAGCCTATAAAAAGAATGGAAAAATAATTAAGGAAAAATGTATGTAATTATTAAATTGAAATAATATGTGAGATCCATAAAAATGAGCAAATATAATTAGGTCTCAAAAGCTCAATTGGTAGAGTGTTGGTCCCTGTAAGACTGGAGGATCTGGGTTCAATCCCCTGTTTCATATTTCATTGAAAATAATGAATGTAATCTTTTATAATCTCTTCAATCGATTGGTATTCACTTTGCGTCGTCATTATTAATAAATGATTTTAAAAATTAAAAAATATACTTAGTATTCAATGTACATTGATATCTACATGTTTCGAAGCGATTCTTTCATCGTCAGAAATATATGAATACATAATAAATATATATATATATATTACATAGTATATGAAACAAGTAGATATCAATATATATTTATGAAGTGGTGAATACTAAGTATATTTTTAAATTCATCTATAAATATAATCTCCTCCAACAAGTGGATAATATCTATTAGGTATCTTAAAATGTTATTAAACTTTTTTTAATTTACACGTCATAGAAATGGCAATTGATATTTTCCCACGTTAATTTAATTTGCCAGTGTAATTAATTCCAAATGGCCACTACTTGCTGTTCTTTTTAGTCGCGAAATCGTGCTCATACTTCGGCTTTCGACTCTACCCGCGTCATCTTCCAAGAAAGGTTTCCATTGACGTCACTTAACACTGCACACATGATGTTATGTTAAACTAGGATGTATCGATCAATGACGGCCCAATTACTGTATTTGTATTTCTGGTTTTCTGATTCTAAAGATATGTAAATGAGTGTTTCTTTATGATTCTCTGTTAAGGCGATGCGATGCGAATTAATGCAAAATCGTGTGTTTTGATTTGAAGATTTGATGGCCTAGAAATATCATAGATTATTTAATTAAATACCACCAAGTAGGACACACCTTGGCCTTTCGTATATCTAGGCATTTTTGGCGAGTCTTATAAGCCTAGAAAAAATAATAATAAAATATCTGACCTAAAAAAATGTTTATAGTTCAAAATCTCCTACTTACGAACCCCTTTTCCGATAATTTTAATATTTATGCCTGAGATTTACAAAATTAAATAAAACACGCATTTTGGTGATTTTATTTTTTTGCGTAATTCGAAACATGTGGCCTGTGTTAAGTGGGAATTTCAACCTTTTCGCCACCTGCATAAGGAGTGCGTGATTTTGTTGGAATTTTAGAAAATGGAACCACAAGTATTTTTTAATACTAACGGACCCCCATTCTACCAATTACATTCTTGTACCTGAGATTCGTTCAAATCTCTTCTAAATCACGAAAAAAAATGAAAATGCAGCTTTGCTACGCTACTATAACATTTATTATAAATCAAATTTAATAATGTTATTGTTAAGTTCTGCAAGTATTTTTAGTTTTGCAGAACTTAATAATAATATTATTAAATTTGATTAGCATTAAATTTGAAAAAAAAAAGATAATGGAGTTCTACGAATTAAACACAAAAACAATTAATAGCTTCAATATCTACGTTTTTACACTGACTTTCATATTTAAATAAATTAAAAATTAAATTTAAATAGGAATATCTTATTTTGAACATAATAAGTAATATTTAACTGTTTTTAATTTAAAAATTATAGATTATTTCGCACACAAGACTGTCGTCCTAATGGATTTGAAAACCCACATAACAATGAATTTTTTTCATGGACTAAGGATGATTGAAAAAAATGTAGGTTCGTAATATGTTAGCGAAATACTGATGCAGGACTATAATTCATCTTTTTCGTATTCGGTACGATCAAGGTATTCAATTTGTATAATGTTTCTGTTTATTCATTATTTTTTAGAGAATTTTGGTGTTACGATGGTACGATATTTTATTATACACGCCCATATGTTTTTTTTTTACATATTTTATGATGACACATAATATAACAATGATGCAGGAGTAAACATGGAGTAAAGCTTATATGTTAGATCATTATATTACATTATTTAGAATTTAGATCTTCATTTGATTCGTAGATTTTATAATACGTACAAGAATTTGGTCGCTAGTGTAGAGGACTGTTTTAACCTAGCTCATAAAATAGGGTTTCAGTTTTGTAAAAAGAAAAATTATGATGAAAAAAATATTCTCATTCTCTACCAGCATCCAAAGACTCTTTACTTTTTTATAATAAATCATGGCTTTGTAAAATATGTTTATTTCGATCGTTTTTATATAAATCGACACGCATGTGAGACGAGCTACCGGCATTCGTTTTTCCTCCCTCTTTTAAACCGGGCCTCTTTGAGAATCCTACTGATAAATCCCCTTCTAAAGCCATCTCCAAAGGTCTTTCTTCCTAATGGTCCTTCCCCGAGGACCTTCCCGTTGTCGTTGAGTAGTGGTACTAGTAGTTGAGGTGTCAAACAAGAACAGTTTTTATTATTTTGACGATAAAAATGCAGATAATTCTCGCATGTATTTTTAATCACATTATAAATTGCCTTTGCTTTTAGAATCGCCGCTTTGCGACGTCACAGATAATATACTCACTCGTTTATATTATTATATTATGTGCGTCGATTGTAATCGCCTCAATCTTTACGTAAACAATCTCTCCACGAAACGGACCTATTAATATTACTAGCATCAGCAAGATTCTATTCCGAAAGTTCTTAGTCTGGCTTCAAAGGTCAATGCTAGTTCGCCTCGCCCTTAGCGATTTAGTTGTAAATCAATCGGACACAAATCTTTCGCCCACATACTTTATTACCCGCCGAACCCACACGGTAGTTACGACAGTTAAGTTTACTTGTATAGTTGTTGTTGCTAAGGGCTTTTGTACTTAACGACAATGTAATATTATTGGAGTGTTATTGGGGGTACCAACTAGCGTATTGATTAATCACAATTATTGTGCGTTTTTCACGCTTGTATTTTGTTTTTCTCGTTGAACGACTAATTACGGTCACCGTTTGTATCAAAAGTATGGGTATGTCTCCCTCGGAATTGAAAAGAACAGCTGGCTTCGAATGGGTTAGAGTCGAAAATAATCGGCAAAGCTGCTTAAATGTGCCGTAGGTCTATCTATGCCCAAAGGTGGATGCCGAAGGCTCATAAAGAAAAATAATTGATCTAATAAGGGCCAGATTATTTTTTACCATTTTGATGACTGCTTTCACAACAATCGTTGGATATTTAATGTCCATTTTTATGAAATATCTAAGTAATGGTGCAGTAAAAATCAGAAAATATCTTGAATCTTTCTTAAATTACGCTATTAATACTGTCAATAAACAAATGTCATCTTATCAATACTGACAATAAAAAAATGTCATCTAATTTTACATGTGTTCATGGTTACAAATCTCCTTTTTATTTTTCATTTATTTATTCAATTCAAGAAAATGTTTTAGTGAGAACACTTTGACTCTCCAACTAGGAAGTTTAAGGACAGTCCAAATTGACAAGATTTGTTACATAAAATAGGAAGAATGAAACCAACCCATTTTTAATCATGGAAGATAATATTAACAACACTCAAATCGATACAGAAACGGAAAAGACACAGAAAAGAAAAAGATAACGGTAGCAGCCGAGATTCGAACCCAGGACCTCAGGATTCCAAAACAAACAAAAAAATTATTTCTAGACTTTTAGAAAAAGTCAACAGATGTCCAGTATAAATAAAAAGCTGATATGTATATCCGAGACACTACCTAACAATTACAGAATCTTACAGAATCTTATAGTTATAAAAAGGTAGCAGCCAAAAAATATATCTGAATTAATTGAGGATGGTATTGACAGTGCTTTGAAGTCGAAATATGATGCTGGTAAAAATTACGGGATGGATTGGGGTAGCCGGAGCTCATTTGGCATAGAGCGCAGGTCTCGGATAGACCACGAAGTCCTGGGTTCGAATCCCAGTTGCTACCGTTATCTTGTTATTTTATGTGTCTTTTCGGTTTGTTTCGATTTGGGAGTTGTTAATATTATATTCAATGACTAAACATGTATTAAAGAGGGGTAATTGTTATTACTATTTAAGTAATGTGTTTAGTATTTGAAACATTCATTAAAGGGGGTGTTTAATATACAGGTGATAATTATCAAGCGAGGTAAATTTAAATATTATTATACAGAACGTTGTTACTACATGTTCCGCGTCTAATTTTTGCACTCTCGTATTATAGAATCATAATTAATAATCAAGATGACTCAAATAGAATCAAAACTCCTAGAAATCTCTCCAAATACGCCGTACTTACTAATGCTTTTCTACTCTAAGCCGAACTGTACTTATATTTAACACAAACAGTTGTGGAAGAGAAAATAACAGGTAAACGTCAATAAGAAGCGAGCGGTGTAGCAATTTATAATTTACTGCATTTCATTTTGTATCTATTCGGTGATTAAATTTTCCATGATTAATGACTGTGCGTATAGCACGATACAGTTAATCCGCTGAAACAGCTGGTAGTTTTCTTATGTCTGCTGTGAGATCTAATTAACTAATGAAACGTTACTTGGCAATAATTTGAAGTGTTATTAGGTGAAATTGTATTATCGCTATTTACCTAAGTATCAAATTGGAGGAATCCTTGTGTTACACTTGTTAATAGATGGAACTTAAAAAAATAGATATTTTTGTAGTTGCTTTGTTTATGCGCGACCAGCTCCCACTATCTGCCGTCGTGGGTTTAAATCTTGGAGTACTTCCTCCAAGGTTCAAATATGTACCTTCATTCATGTCACTATATAAATTGGAAACATGGCTTAACATTACCAAATCAGTTTGACGGCCTCCATGGTAAGGCTCTCGACTACGAATCCGAAGGTCGCGGGTTCAAATCCCGGCGTGCGCAAGTAAATTTTATTTAATAAATTTGTGTTGTTTCACAATTAATTAATTAAAAATAATATATGGTATATTTGCACACGTTCCAGAGTGGAAGATACTCTCACTATCGCCCTGGTGAAAGACCACCATTCAGAATTGAAACATTGCTTGAAATGGCTATTAGCCGTGTTTCGTAACCAGATCTGAATAGCCAGGTATTTCCCCACCTTCCTCTTCCCCTTCTCGTTCACCTCCCCCCTACCATCAGCCCCACAACATTCCCCAATTGGGGATGCCATATACTCACTGGCTCCAGACGGTTGGGAGCAGTTGGGACTCTTGTGCGCTATTCCTATAAAAAAAGTTAAAAATCAAGTAAACAGTTAGTCACTTACCAACGTTCCTTTTCCCCTTCATCACCTACTCCATTTCGCCCTTTTAGAGGTAAAACTCATTAAGTGCCGTGCTGTGTGATATATAGTGACTTTCACCTTTAATGGGACGATTTGTTCCTTGCGCCTTAACATTATCCGATTAAGTGTGTCCCGATAAGTGACACTTGTCACATTCAAAATAACGCTATAAAGGTCGAAACAATGGGTCTATGACATCTTCCAAGTTTCCGAACGGAATTGATATGGGAAGGAATAAATATTATACAAAAAAAAATTCTAATACTATTTATTAACCTTCAACCAGGAACGACTTAATACTTTAATTTTCTTACTTTGGAAAAGGGAAGACAGTCTGCTCTGACTTAATGTGCTTACAAAATTATTCACAACAAGCTCTAAACCACGTACTCGTATATGTAGTATTCACATCGAATTTCCTAATAAACGCTATTTAACGGGTCATTAACTATATTGCATATTTCAATTCAATGTCTCGAATGTGCAGATTGCACAATGATAATAGAATATGACGATATAGACGGACATCTTTGTAAACAGCCTTGCATATTTAAAAAAGCAAATTAGCCATCTTCTGTCACGTCATGGAAAATTGCGGTGTTATTAGAAAGACTGAAACACGCTTTATTTTTTTTTAAATCTTTCTGTTATTATATTTAATGTTTATTTATATATTATGATATTATTAAATATGCTTATTTTTTTATTTTATTTTATCTTATACATATTATGCTTTATGTTCTATTTCCCTTATTTCTTTTTATTATTTAGCATCTCTACCAAGAGATATCTAAACCAAAAACTATGAACATTTTAAACTGGGTTATTAACACTTTCGCACTTCCCAATACTACTATCATGTTCTGTAAATGTTCCAAAACAATAAATAAAAAGGAATTTTAGAAAAAATTGATGATCCCTTTCTTAAATTCTAACCAAGAACAAAGGAACCCACGACATCGGGATCCATGTAATGTTAACTAATCGCAAATTTTGCTGGTATAGCTGCTGTTCGCTATAGGTAAAATTGAAGGAAAACTAAGTATCGGTAGACGAAGAACATTCTAGAATTGTACTCACAGTTGTAGTACGACTTCATGGTTACGGCGATCCAATTCGTAAACTTCGAACGAAACCACGCACTTGGCGATAAGGTTGAAATTCCCGCTTGACACCGGCCGCTTGTTTTGATTTATGCAAAAAAAACATCGTAAAAATTCATGTTTTCATGATTCATGCTTTAAAAAACTTAATTTGCCACATTATGCAATAAAACCATATCCGCAAGGGGATTTGCAAGTAGGAGATTTTACACTTGCACAATGTTCGATTATAGCAAAAGTCAAGATCTGTTCTACTCGCAGTATTTAATTAAAGCATCTATAATATTTCTAGGCGATCAAATATTCAAACCAAAAACACATGATTTTGCATTACTTCGCATTGAATCGTCTCAAGCTATGATTCCCAACCTCTGATAGGACAGGTAAAGATTGAACAAGAATAACAAATAATAAAAAAATATTCGCTTACTTAAATTGTTGATGAATTCTAACAGGAATTCAAGATTCAGCGAACAAACTAGTAGTATCTTCTCTATCCTGATCGAGAAGATTGATATTAATAAAAAAATCTTGACGTCTGCACAATCCGCCAGCGTAAACTTAGCCTATATCCCGTACTGACCTCTGCCTGCTGGGAAGTGTGTGTTGGAGATTTGTGACGCAGACTCCGTAAAAATAGTCCAGAGGTGTATTCGGTGCGCATGCGTCATTCAGTAGCTCCACGCGCTTGTGCTTACCGCGTTCCTTCTCATGTCGTGTCCACCTGAATCCTCACTTCTGACACTGGCATAGCAGACCACTAATTAATAAGGATACAAGTATCGAGTCGTCGACTAATATATACTTTTACTAGATTTGATGCCTCTTTACTGTTTATGTATATTTTTGTACATACCTACCGGTATAACGGGTTTAGCTTTTTGGAATTTGCAATTTCTTATGGCTAACCTAGAACAATCTAAGGCGCTCATAGACGGTGCAAATTCCAAACGAGTCAGGCAATTATCCGATTCGTAAATTTTATTTAATTTATTTCTGTATTGTTTTTATTAGGACTATTTTTTATTGTTTAAAATTATCATATAATATATTGCTTAAATTTTACTTACTCCTTCATTGTTTTTATATTTAATGTAATGTATTTGTACTCGTATACTACACATATGTATACAAAATAGCTTATTTTATATTATCAAAAACCTAAGTGGACTACTTGCTACGGCCCAAGCAAGCTACCGTAGCAAGTAGGGAACATCTATACCTATACATTCCCTTTATGTGTAACATTATTTGTGTAACTAACTAATGATTTGTACAGAATGTCTAAATGTTATATAATGTAAATAAACTATTTATCTACTGAATATGGATAAATGCTCACTGGTAGTGGGTCTGTTACTTATTAACATTTCAATCTCAACAGAAACATGGGGTTGTTGGGAGTGGAAAACACAAATAGCTGGAGAAAATTCGACGTGGGTTAAGAGTCACAGATTCATTGGTGGCAATGCCTTGTTGATCGGAAGGTTTCCATGACAGTTGATCGGAAGGTTTCCATGACAGTGCGTGGGATAAACTGTCGGGGAGGATCAACTATCGGGGGGATCAACTGTCGAGGGGATCAACTGTCGAGGGGATCAACTGTCGGGGGGCCACTGTCGGAGGGCAAACTCTCAAGGGTCACCGATCGGAAGATAACTCCGATATCCGGGGACCTTTACTGTGGAACCAGGAGACATCGCTAAACACTCAATGACAACCCTGGTGAACTGTCAAAGCAATACGGCGAACCGTGCGAGATATCACGAGCAAATCGTTAAAGAACCTGCAAACAAGGAGTAAAATTTATTCTGTCCAACTTCAAACTAATTTTTCACTGAAGGGCCGACCGATAGCGCTGGAATAGCTTTCTTCAATATATGCTTTCCTTGAGTTCTTTACCCAGCAATGCGTTTGTCTTCATATTAATTAGCAGGTTGAGCCTTTTTCTCGTAGGCAAGTTTAGTAGTCTTTTTCACTGAAGAAGATTTTACATCTCATTGTATGGTGGGACCTATTGAGTAAAATTTGCTGATCGCTTCTCAAATAATAATAATAACAAAGCATTTATATAGCGCAGTTTCGTGTTATTTCACTTCAAGTGCGCTTTACTCTAAATAAACTTAAACATGATTAAATAACTCCATTCAAAGGAGTGAATTATTAGTATTTTTGATTAATTTAAGCATTAAATATATGTATTATGAGTGATCGTAATATTTATTACCCTAAACGACAAACATTAATCAAAGATTTGAGAAAAATGCTTAATTTAAAATGGGAGTGAAATATACTTCTCGCTTCCATTTGTCTAAGGAAGAACGCTTCCATTCTAGGGTTAATTATAAAGCGAAAATCTCATTGTTTCTGAAGCAGCAATAAACGACAATGGTATTTTTAGATCAATGCGACTTCTTTGAGCTAGTAACGTCTTTTCCATCATGAACAATGGAGCAATGAAATATTTAAAAAAAATTGGACACTTCACCGTTGTTTTCTTAATGTTTTTAATTTGTACAAATACTAAGATAAAAATATTAGTTTGTAGATAAAAAAAGTATTCGTTTTAACTTGTGAGATTTTATTATTCCTTTGTGCTTAACAAGATAATAATTTGGGTGAAATAGGTAAAGGCACATGTAGAACGCTTTGAAAATATAAATATACTGCAGTTTTGATGCATTTTACTCGAACTGTTGTTGTATTACTGCCTTCCTTAGAAATCTACTTGTTATTTTACCAACCATGACCACATACACTGTTTACTGATTTCGAAACGTTAGCATTGGAGTTAAAATACATTGTTCCGAAATAGCTAACTTGCATTTTAGTGGTGACGCCGTTTATAATAAAGAAACGTTTGTTTTTCGCATGTAAGTAGATAATAAACATGAATTTCCTTTGTGTACCAATCTCTAAGGCCCGGTATTTCAGTACTTTTTAGTAATCGTATCACTCGCCTTTTCTTGTCAGGGTTCCTACCAGAGAGCGACTCAACTAACGTTAATATCTCTGAGCCTAAAGAGCAACCGAAGTTCCGAGCCTAAGAGGAATTTACCTATTGGTAGAGACCTGAAATTTTCCCGTTTGCGATAACGCGAGTTTTTACGCGAAATTCTTAATTTTTCCACGACAAACGCGATTTTCGCAATTTTCTCGCGATGTTTTGGTATTTTAAAATAAGAAAGTAATATTGTATCTACTTTCTAAATATTTCTTTGTCTGCGGTTTTGACAAGCTTGAATAGCCATAAAATGTAACGCAACTTCGTGTCGAAGACGCCGCATTATGTCATTCTTTATTTGATTTTTTTTTTAAATATGTATAAAAAAATAATTGTTGCAAAATACTAAAATGCATAAGTAAAGTGAATTTTCAGGTCTCTGCCCATAGATATCTTATCAGTTTATAGAAGACAAAATAAATAAAAAAAAGTAATTAGTCTCTTTTAGTTTACGCCAGCCGAGGGAAATTTCACTCAACCTAGAGGTTGACGCCTTAAAATTGTTAATATTGATCTTATAAAGGTGTTTATCAACAATATCGGTGATTAGTCGTCACTCGCTAGCGCGACCGCAAATCGCCAATGACATTTGACTCTAACTAAAATATCGCATCGCATCTTCTTCCCCTTATTCTAAAATACTCGACTAAAATATGTTCGCTCCCTAGATAAAATAATCCTAATTTCGACATGCCTTACAACCTAATTTCTAGGTGTAATAGCTCTACTGGCTCTTGAGTTATGTTCACGTAAAAAAAAACCCTTCATGAATTATATATGTAAGTAACTTTCTTCTTTTTTCTACCCTATTACCGTTGCATTCACGAAATACAACCCGATCCTACCGAGTTTTTTTTTATCAGGTCGAGACAATGCGACAGCAGCAAACATTCCTTTCGACGTGTGGTACATTTTAAATTTTCTGTTTGATGCAGGCAAAAGTAATTCAACGGATGTTAGTATATACAAATTAATAAAATTTTCACTTTAATAATACCTAATATAGAAGAGATATTTCTTCAATCATTTTTTTTATGAATGCTGCACCTGGTCCAATTTTCTTACGATAAACTATTCGGTGTTGAATGGGTTTCTGCTGACGCAAAGCGATTGAGTAAACGGAGATATTCTTTTAAATAATGTACGGATTGACGTACGTCGATAAGATTTACGATATACTATGTTTACAGTATACACATACGGATCACTTAAGTATAAAATATCCAACTATCTGCATATCTACGTTCTAGGCTCTTTATTTTATCTACGTTTGCGTAAGTAGATTCCCGTATTTTTGTTTTTAATTTTATTGTGTTACTGTGGGCCAGTAACTTGTGTCGCTACTACAGTTTAAGTCACTGTCGCTGTCTTCCAAGCGAACGCGCACACAAAATGAATTTCGAATGCACGAAATAGACCTTACTGCCTTACTGGATACATATACCCGATTAGTAGAGAGAGGCTACTCAAGGGAAAGTTCTACACTTTATACGAGGACCTCCGACCCTATCCCGAAAAGGTTTTTTTCGTATAGTGGCATTTTAATTTTTTGTTATTGTTTTTTTTTCAACGGATGGACTTTACATATTTTTTACATGTAGTTAGTGCATGATACAGAGAAAAAAACAACAAGTTTTTAGATTGTACATATTAAAAAAATACAATAGTTCATATGCAATACTCTCAAATAATCTTAGCTGCGTAATAGATAAATATGACTCCAGTATCCCCTAAATATTGGTTTTAGTATGTGTAAAATTTAAACATAGTGCGACTCTACTAACTCCATTCTTATGTCCTTACGCCGCGGAGTCGTGAGTTGAACTGACTGACGGGCGTGTCACGTGTCACCGAACGGTTGTTTGTCGCTTGTGTACGGACTCCCATTCAATACGTAATAGTACAGACACAGAGACAGTTGAGGGCACCCACCACTTTCCCGAGCCATTTTAAGAGGAACGGCTGCGCGACCTGTTTCATACAAAACTTAATTTGAGGTCAAAATACTCACCTAAATCTAATCATCACATCGGTTCTTACGTCAAAACTCCAGTTTTTGACAAAAAAAACGATGCTACTATTAAATGCTTATAAACGCTCCCGACTGTCCCTACACGGCACAACATAGATTTTTATACATACGCGGAAACAGTTTCACCAGTTTCAGGCGGAACAAAAAGTCGCCCTATTGTTACGTCGCCTCGTGTGCGCACCTCCATATACCGTAATGGATTTTGATGCAGCGACTCAACTGTCGCCGTGACATAAGTCGCTCGTATGCGCCTGGCCTAAGTGTTCGCATGTTTTTGCGTTTGTTTATTTTTGTTTATAATTTAATATATCCACTTATTTTGTATTTTGAATTTCTTCTTCGCTCTCTGACGTCAATTCAATGCATCTTTATCGCCATCCACGAAGAAATAATAAGAAGAACATTTTTTATGGCTGTAAAATAAACATATTAAGAAAATAACATCAATCTAAAATACGACAGGTTTACAAACATTGTTCGTTTTATACGTAAATTTGTCGTGGTTTTTACGTATAAAACATTGGAAGAAACAATCACTATAGCTGTTTTCAACCACATGTCTTTTTTATTATTTTGTTGCCTGTAACTTGTAACTTATGTTTCTTGGTAATAATATTGTCGCAGTTAAGTAGTTGTTGACGTGTATTTACGCCACATTATGTTTCGTCGTCTGAATGATTATTACAAAACCTTCAAGCGTAACTTCACAAAAAAATACCTTTTCTCAAACATACCTTACCCTGGCCTTATCTTTACTGAATGTATATAAACCATACCCAATCGTCTATTTAGGATCCAGTGTTGGACAAAAGCCTACCATTTTTAGTTATTCTACTATTTCCTGTCCCCAACAGTCTATATTTACTTTGCACCATGTGTTTGATTGATATCGTCAAAATGGGATTTTTCGTCTTCCCTACTAGCATTCTTTCTTTTCTTCAACGAGTCGATTAATGGTATTTGATCCTACAGCGATACTTCTCCCTTGGCCTTGATCTATCTATTGCACGGTACAGGTCTCCTTCATGTCTTTCATTTCCATTGTTTGCTATTATTGACCAGGGCCTGCCATTTTAGTCCTTCGCATTTTAAAAATCATCGTTCCATTTGTGGTTCTCTTTCTTCTGATCTCTATTTTAGCAGGGAATTGCACCAGCAATATTTGTCCCTTCTAACCTTAACTTAACAAAACTAATACTTAACCTTGCCCTCAACAGCAGATCATGCAAGTCTAACCCAGAGATTGCCTTTCATTCTGAATGCTGTGTCCGTAACTATAATTATTTCTATTATTATAATTATCTCGCTAATCATTCGACGGAGCAATATCTTACAAATACTTAGTTATTATTATTTTCTTTGAATCATGGCTCAATATTTACCATTGTTTCATATTTTTCATCATCTAAGATAGAGTTGCTCAAGTGGTGTGTTGCAAGAAGCACAATTAGGAAAGTATGTAGCTTGTTAGTTTTGCAAAAAATGTGAAATATGAACGGTGTCTTTTTTGTTGTTGAAATTCGTTACAAAATGGCATATATAAAAAAATCTTTTTAAAATTAATTTGTGCTGTTTCACAATTAATTAATTAAAAAAATAATATATAGTATATTAGCGCACGTTCCAGAGTGGAAGATACTCTCAGTATCGCCCTGGTGAAAGACCACCATTCAGAATTGAAACGTTGCTTGAAATGGCTTTTAGCCGTGTTTGGTGACCAGATCTGAATTGCCAGGTATTTCCCCACTTCCCTCTTCCCCCTCTCCACCCTAATACCTTCATCCTCACAACATTCCCCAATTGGGGATGCCATAGTCTCAGTAGCTCCAGACGTTTTTGAGCAGTTGAAATTCTTGTGTGGTATTCATATAAAAAATAATAATTTATTAATAGCTACTTGAAGGATGAAATTGAGTAATACTGGTTGCTGAAAAAAATTGACTTAAAACCAGAAAATCTGTTGGATTCGCTAGATCTCTATCCACTTGAATATCTAGGTAAACGCAACTATTTACAGCTTGCAATTTTTTTTTTCACAATGAGTGATAATTTTTTTAGTTTTGTATTTTTTCGAGGTTTTTGACTCTCACAATGTTGTAATTTTTTGCCTCATCTGTTTTTAAATTACAATATTAATGTATTGTCATTATAATGTCTAATATTTTTTAAAGGGTATTCCATTATGTAAGAATTCACTTTCAAATATTTTCCAATTTGCATAATCTAACAAATTTGATGATTCTTGATACGGCAAAGAACTCAGTCGGAGTCATTAAATTCTGAACTTCCGATGGGTTTGAGGTCATTGATGCTGTCATTCTCTGTTAATATTTAATGCATTTTGTTAAAGTTTGTTCTACTTCTTCGATTTCTTCGCATATCAGGCAAATGGAGAATCAGAGAGGCCCATCAAACACAATACTCTCCATTATTGCATGTCCCGCTTAATCTAAAAATGATTCTCATTTCCGGATCTCTTCAGAACTTCAGTGAACTTGGCGTTTTAAAGGTTCCCTTTGGAGCTTTTTATATCATACACCTTTAATGGTAGATAAAATCTCAAAATGATCATTCCACATACTGTTTGTTATAACTACAGTAATTTTATTTTTTGGGAGTAATTTTCAGCATCTGGCGTCCAGTCATATTTATTTTCGTTCGCACATGCTTCGGTTGCCAACAAATCCACTCTTCATTCCCATCTAATCTACATGAATGAGGTGGAATACATTACACATATTCAGTGTCCTGCCCCAGCTTCTGGGGCAGGACACTGAAGTAAATCAATGCCATTGTCCTGGCTGCATCCGAGTGGCTCAGCTCTCCACTCAATGAGCGATGGATGCAGATTATGCGGCTACCAGCCTGAAGGACTATCCGTTAATTTAATTTATTTTTGTTCTTATTATGCATTATGTTTTTCACCGTCTTTCTTTTATATATTTTTTTTACTTCTTTGTTACGTTTTTTTTTATATTGTTAGTATTGTTTTTATTATTTTTATATTTTTGTATTTTTATATTTTCGTATATAATTATCTGTATCAGTAACTGTATTTTTACACTCAGAAATTAACCAAAAATGCAGTTATCAGGTTATTCCCAAGCACCACCGATGTGTATATCTCATGTAATATGACAGATTGGGTTTGCACCATCCACCCAGTGCTGCTAGATGAAAAATTATAAATTAAATAAAATATCACCTTTCTGCTGTAACTGCGTTATTTGCTCTACAATATTGTAGAATCACTTAATATTAGAATTTAATTACAGTTATTTTATTCTGTACCGCTTCTTTGATTGCTATTTATTTAACTTAAAATAGAACATATATACATTGCTTACAAGAATTTTAATATTCCCATAATATATCTTAAACACAAAATAATAATTTTACAATTTAAGTCATAATATACAATAAAAAAAAATTAAACCTTACAAATTAAGCTTTACCTATTTCGTCACTTCCTTCTTAAATTTGAACATATTTTCCTCTTCTTTTATATTGGCACGTATTTCTTGAAAGATCATCATGGCTCTATAGTACTGAGTTTTTTGATTTTGCTATCTATGCTGCATAATACGTCAAGTGTTTATTCAATTTTATAGATGTGAACCTATTAAATATCTATTTTTCTGTCAAAATGTGAGCCAAGACGCCATATTTATAGGTTGTCCCATACTTTGAAATGAGAATCTCCGACGAAGCTGGGTAGAGTAAAACCAGTATACGATACCTACACGATTGTGTCAGTTTATTAGTCTTTAGATTTCCATCGTTGATCAAAGATGATATCATTTAATCCCAAAATTAGCTAAATTCTGAATGTAGCTATCTTCAATATCCGAAGTTTTTAGTAACTACCAGGGCAAAAGCTTCAGATGTTGGAGTTAGCTACATTCCGTTTGTAGTTAATTTCAACATTTGAAGTTTTTAGTAACTGCCTGGGCAACAACTTCAGATGTTGAAATTAACTACATTGTGTCTGTAGCCAATTTCAACATCTGAAGTTTATAGCAACTGCCAGGGCAAAAACCGCTCTATAAAATTACAAGTCTAGACGTTACGTGAGTAAATTCCCCTTAGATTTCATTCCAAATCAGAATGGTAAAAAGTGCATCACCCTCAAAATACCCCTGAACAGGTGACTCGAACTAGATATGACATAACGGCGTAATAGACGAGAAATCTAAAATAAAATCTTAACATAATGCAATTTATTAAACTATTACGGTTACGATAAACGGGAAACAAATTATAAATTACAAAATCGGCTACATGATAGAATAATCTATCCGTATCGCTGCGATAGAAGTGATGTCGGGTCAGGGTCTTCAGTAGGTACCTACTAGTCCACCGGGTGAATTGGGATTGTTTTTTCTACACTAAAAATTACACTAAACATCACTTTGTAGTCTGCTAACGCAAGAAATACTACGAATGATTTTTCTATGAATTCTATATGGGTAGTTAGGAAAATGTTTAAGGTTTCCACTGACAAAAATCATCAAAGTTATTATTTTATATTCTATGAAATACACCAAAATGTCTATAATATGTGCAGTTTGAAAACCAGTGAAGGAAGGCATTTTCGAACGTTTTACCCTAAATTTCTGTATGTTTTTCATATAGAACTTTAAAGCTTATAGTCTATGAACTTTTTTTCACTTGAAAACTTACACATTTTCCTAACTACCCTTATAGAATTTACAAATAAAATTATTCGTTATATTTCTTGCGTTAGCAGACTACAAAGTGTGTGTTTTTGTGCTGATTTTTAATGGATACGTTAGCTTTTGAGTCGGCTGATAGCAGTGGCGTGCAGTACATAAAGGTTGAGAAGCTGTGCATACCTTAATAAAAACTCCCAATAATTCAGTTCTCCACAACTATCAGCGGAGATGATAATAATATAGCAATTTTTAATTATTCGATGAAAACTACAATAGAGCCTTCCTTTGGTCAAAGAGCAATGCATGCCACTGACTGATAGGCACGAATGATTTTCGTTTAATGCTACTGAACATGTATATATATATCAGTGACGTGCATTATTATATAACCAGGGTAGGCTGGAGTCTTTTCGATTGTAATTTCATTACATTGAGTATTATGGTGACCTTGAGAATAGTCGTTTTTAATATTATCTTCTGTTGATGAGTGCGGCCAGGGGCTGACAAGTGAGAGTAAAAGCTGAGTTGCTTATATTTATATTCTAATTTAATTCCTGCTTATTTTTTTCATTCACGCATTACGTCATCGTAAAAATAAATCCCGAGTCATTTTCTAAATGTAGGCACAGCTTTTCAACCTCTATGGACTGCACACCACTGGTAGATACCCACAGTATCGTCCTGGTGAAAGACCACTATTCAGAATCGAAACGTTGCTTGAAATTACTTTAGCCGTGTGTGGTGATCAGTTCTGGACTATCAACAACCAATATTTCCTTATCTATCAAGTTCAGAGTCCTTCCTTTTCAAATGATCGTAATATATTATTCTGGCAATATCAGAATTGACACTATGTTCACGATAAATTCTTTGCTTGTAAATACATGTCTCCTATATTACGTCATTCATTATTTTACATAAAGTACCAATCGTCCTGTATAAATGTAGAAGAAAATCATACTTATGCACTCAGTTCAATTTATATGCCCTTTTCTGCTCGCATTACAGCATTCTTCGGATGTCATTTCTCGACGTAGGCACTTGCTGATTGATTTAAATTGCCCATATCCAGTTCATTACGGATCTCTCAGGCGCGACGGTCCTGCAATTGACAAGTCGATGGGTTTCGTTACGGGTTATTAATAGCCGTATTTAAAAAGAAAATCGTAAGCATTGATTTGTCAATTGGCGCGTATTTACGTTGCATGCGGACCTGTCTGAACGTACTTTTTCATTATTTGGTATTTTTGAAAACTGCTAGACTTTCATATTTAATAACACTTCTTCTGTAGCCTTGCTCTACCCATTGCTGGGTATAGGTCTGTTCGTCACATTCCTTTATCTTCTTCTTGAGTTGTTGTTTCATTGCTGAGGATCCAATTGTCCTTGTGGCTACAGTGTTTGGGTGGGGGCGATGTCACACTCGCTACATCACCCATACGCCACCTACACCCTGATTAACCATGTTCCTTCACTACCCGATAATCCTGCACTGCATGGAGAGCCGCGGTTAACGTTATCTCGGATGCCTGCGAAACTTGTTCAGTCCAGTGCATCGGTGGTCTTCCTCTGCTTTTCTTGCCTTCCCCTTTGCCAGCGAGCATGAACTTCCTGAGGTTCCGAGTTATGAGTTTGATGAGTGACTTAACCAAAGTATATTAGGATACGTTTCAGGCAAATGGTCTATATTGAACTCTCAGTTTCACCAAAATTGATAGTATTTATTGTTATTACTTTATGTGCCTTTCCATTTTACTCGTAGAAATCCACTTGCTCTTTTAACGTGGCTTCATTTCTTCATCTCCCTGGTGGTCTCCAATCTAGCAGGGTGTTGAAAGAGTAATCTTTTTCCCTCATGTATTGGATTCTACTTCAATTAAAGCTGTTTGTAATGTCTTTAACATTTAGTGGTCTATAGTTTAAAATTAGTTATATGCCAAATTCGTTATTTTACGTTTAAAACACAATTTTCGTAATTTTTATGCGAATAACGAAATTCTCAATTTTCTTATACATTATTTCTTTTTCACTTGATATTCTTGTATTTTAAAATAAGGTTGCACTGTTCTAAATATTATTATTAAATAGCCATAAAATGGAACTAACCAACAAGTCGAAAACGCCGCTTGCTGTCATTTATTTTACGATTTTCGATAACAAAAAGACACCAAAAACATGCACCACTTTTATTGCAAAATAACACCGTTTTTGCTGAAAAATAACCCTGTTTTCAGAATTAAGGCGAATCTTACTAAAATACCGCGAATTTTTCAGGTCCCTAGTTATAGGACATGACTGGTCAAATTTATAGTTTTTGGGTTAACTGCATTTTAGTCATTGACTGTAATGTATGATCTCCTGGAATACTGTTTTGGATTATTATTTTTTTTCATTATTTTAATTTTTAACACTTAATATATTTGTATCGAATATTTGTGAAAAATCTTTCCGCTGGTGTTCCTTTTCAATAAACATATAAATTGTTCTGTTTTTTTATATTTTGTACAGTTTGCAATTTGATTTTGACATATTGTCTGTTGTGTACACGTACAACGAAACTGTAATGTTTAATATTGTGATTTGATCGGTAAATAAACCTACGTCTTTCCTACGAGTTTTATGAAAAATGTATTTCCTTTGCTATTTTAATATATTTAAAGATTTTTAAATTATTAAAACATGATTAAAATTTTTTATTTAATATATATAAATTTTATATATTTATATATTTTAAGATTTTTAAAATAAAACAAATCACTATTTACCTTTGTAACTTTTTCACTTTCTTTAAATTTGGCACTAATGGATTTATTGTGGTATTTTCGTGTAAGATTAGTTTTTTAAAGCTTAGTGGTCCGTGATATAAAATATAGAAACAATTGGAGTAATGTTAAATGATTAGCCATTTGGAAGGGCATGGAAAAGCAAAACAGTTTTTTTTAAAAAGTCGGTCGCACCAAAATTTTGTTTTCTTTTTGTTTCGAACAAATTTGCAACAGAAATTTTTGAAATTAGAAGCCTGGTAGTAACTCTAGGATCTACCTGTATAATCTTTGTGTTTAAAAAAATATCGGTTTGTTATTTCTTCTTTTGGCATTTGAGATAAGTGTGTTGATCTGTATTTTTTTTGTCGTATGCACTAGGTACGTACTTAAAACGTTAATTTAAATAATTTTAAGAAATTGAACGTTCCAGTTGATTAAATTTTGAATTAATACCATTGGGGTAGCTAGGTACTGGAACAAATTGAATAAATAATAAAACAATTCATTGTTTTTAAATTCGGAACACCGCGTTTCCCGCTCACTGAACTGACCGAACTGACAGCCATTTAAAAGTGGCGGCGTGTTCTTTTTGTGATACGAATGTCTTTGTAGTCGATATAATGCCGTGGGCGTACAGAACATGTCGTGCGTGTGTAACTTTTGTTTGAATTAGCAATGTTGGCTTCGGAAACGTTACAAATTGCATTTTTTTTTTCTTTTTCTGTACCTACATTAGAATATATTGGATTTATTACTGAAAATCACCCACCACGTCCACCCACCGCGCTCGTAGCGTTCGAGACAGTACCCAACCAACAAATATATTTTTTAGCAGTCCAAAGGGCAAACGAACTCAATTGTGAACTTAATAATATTTGGAAGAAACTCTCCACTTGACGCAACCTTCACCGCTACCAATATAGCCTATTTTTTGTATAAATTTTTTGAATGTACCTATTTGATAACTGACTAACTAACCATTACGCCGTTTCCCTGCATAGGTAGGCAGAGAGGACGGACCGCCAAACAACTTGATCTTGGCATACACTTCTTGCTTCATTCACTTTCATATGTCGTCTCATACATTCTCTTCTGTTATTCTGACTTCTAACATAGCCCGACTCAAGTATTTGATTAACTTGATCGTGCCATGTCTTCCTCGGGCATCCCCGGCTTTTTCTTCCATTAACATTCGCGTCATATATTCTCCTTACACTCCTTTCTTCGTTCTTCCATACTGTTAGCAATCAGCACCGCATCATCAGCATACAACATGCAACATACTTGCAGATTACTCATTTTCGCACCCAAGCCCACCTCTTTCAATTCTTTCCAACAATTATCCATGTATAGATTGAATAACCATGGTGACATTACGCAGCCCTGCTTAATACCTTTTATGACGTCAAACCACCCCGTAAAATCACCGTTTGCCCTAACACATGCAATTCTTCCCTCGTACGGAGATGCGATTGCATTTATAAGATTCGTATTCACTCCATACTTGGAAAACACCTTCCATAACTTTTTTCTGTCAACTCGGTCGTGTGTTTTTTGTAGATCTACAAAAGTACAGAAAAGTTTCTGGTTTTTTGGTAGAAACTTTTCTGTGAGCATACGTAACGAGAAAATTTCATCCATGAACCCTCTTTCACTCATAAATGCACCTTGCACATCCCATATTTTATCCTTTGTTTTTATTTGTACCCTTTCTATCAATATCCTACCATATAACTTTACAACTGAACTTAGCAAGCTAATAGCCCTCTGATTTCCACATTCCATACGTGACCCTTTACCTTTTTATAGAGACATGATCACAGCCCTTCTCCAATCTAATGGGGTGTAACCCTCCTCTAAACACTGGTTAAAAAGTTTGCATAAAGTATTTAGCAGCAATATTGTCGAAGCCAACAGCCTTACTATTCTTCATACATCTAATTGCTTCTTCTTTTTATTTCATGCTGATTTTAGGAACATTCACCCCATTCATACCTGACTGTCACTGGAATCACTCTACCTATTTGATATTTCAATTAAATACATTTTTGGTTTAATTTCGATGCCCATCTTCATCAAGCAAATAATTGATGCTCACCTTTTTAATGTTGTGTTTTTAATATACCTAGCAAGATCTATCATACTGCTGGTTTTTTTCTTCTAAATACTAACTTGATTGATACATCATCTCTTTTTTGATACTTACTTGAAGGCGATGAGTGATGACTGAAGAATAATATAAATAGATTTTAAAAAGTCGTGTTGGTGGTGACTTTTCCGGCTCGATTAGACTTGTTTGACAATATCGATATTTATTTCACAATTTTGACCTTTGATTATCCATTTGTCGCTGACCACGTTGTGGGGCAAACTGATTGGTCATTATTATGTCAGCAAAGGTCATTCTCATTTGTATTAAATCAATGACTTACGATTTTGTTTCAGCGCACTTCGGTAAAACCGTAACAGACAATATTTTACCTAATAGGCACATATTGTTTTCGCTGAATCTCTTCGGTATTTTTCCACTAAGTGCAGACGTGTTTTTTTCAAGAGCAGCTCCAACTCTGACGTCATCATTTTTAAGGTTTCTGGGGACGTAGAGGTCGTATAATTTGTTCGATTTTTACTTTTGTTGTGCCTACCTGTATTTGATGGTAATTGAGGAACGTATTGAAAGCGGTAGACAATTTGTTTCTAATGAGAAAAGATCGGGCAATAGTGGTTGATGGTTTTTGTTTCGTCAGATGGAGATTATTATTATTTTTGTTTTTGTACTTAGCAGAAAATTTTTATTTCAGTTTCTGTTTCATATAAATAAATTCACTTTGATTTTTAAAGCGCTCTCAAAATGACTTTAAACACCGCTTGCTCCCACTTTTTTCACGTAGGGTGTATAAGGGTATTAAACAAAATTAAGGAAGGGACGCTGAAATATCTCGAATCTTTTGGCGATTTGCCTGAATGGAGATTATTATCGATGATGATATACGTAGTAGACCATACAATTAAATACTTACTTATTTTTAATAATTATCCCTTCGGAAGGCAAAACAGCTGTCACGTAATAATAATTACCTGACAGAACTTTTTTTTATAAATAAACCGTTTGTTAATTTAAATAATAATATAATTAACAAGAAGAACTTTGTTTACACCGCTATTTTTAATATATAAATATCTACATGTTTCAGAAGCAAAGCTTCCTTCATCAGGATAAACAGTATCCAAATTTTACAAAGTTCTTATTAATTATATCAATAATGACGCTACAAAATAATTACACGTATATCGAATTTAATTTTTTTTTAATAATAACTATAAAATCGTATTTTTATTCACGGCATGTATATGGTTGCCATGTAGGTGCGTATAGGTACAATATTAAATTATAGTTAATTAATCTTACCTGAACTTACCTAAATATAATATTCTGTTAGGTTGATGCAGGTACTTACACCGTATTCATTAACCTCACTAGTTGTTTGTTTTAAAATAGTTAAGAAAGGGGATGGAGATAGGTTAGGAAGGTTGCCTTATATCATTTATCATTTGACGGCCTCCATGGTCGAAGGGTAAGGCTCTCGACTACGAATCCGAAGGTCGCGGGTTCAAATCCCGGCGTGCGCAAGTAAATTTTATTTAATTAGCTTGTGTTGTTTCACGATTAATTAATTTTAAAATAATATATAGCGTATTTGCCCACGTTCCAGAGTGGAAGATACTCTCAGTATCACCCTGGTGAAAGATCACCATTCAGAATGAGTATTGCTGAAGTAACATGCATGTTGATTCCCCTTCCTTCCCTTCCTTCCTCACTTCCCTTCCTTCCCTTCCTTCATTTCCTTCCTTCCCGTCCATTTCCTTCCTCCAAATACCTTCAGCCTCACAACATTCCCCAATTGGGAATGCCAAAAAAATCATGTTCTTGAGATGTCGAAAAAATAATCGCGTTGAAATATCGTGACTTTTTTTTAATGCTTCTTATAGCAAAAATACCCATGTCAAACTGTAATAATAATGTTATCTAGTGTCAAGAGCTCTAAATAACTCTAGAATGTGACGGTTAAGCAGAATTCAAACAATACTGCGTCTAAAAATACTTTAAATCTCGTCAAATCTCTTTTTGACATACTCGTAGGTGTTTTGACTTACGACAGGGTAGTTTAGTTTTAATAGCGGGAGTGAAAAATGGATTTTGCTTTTCATAATATTGAACCTGCCAGGACTCTAAAGCCTTGATATCGATTGTTAAATATTTATTTATTTATAATTTCTACAAACGATTGGTAACTTTGTGGCGTCATTATTAATTAAATAATTAAAAATGTACTTTGTTAACATCACTTTTATAAAAAAATAAATAAATATCTCTACATGTTTCGATAGTATATGAATACTATACTATCGAAATACCTCGGGAATATATGAATACTAAAAAATAATTTCAAGTATAGACAAATTAAGAATATACAAAATATAATGATTGCAACTATTTTTACATCGGAAAGACTTCTATAAATTTCAGTATTAGAGTTAAGGAACACCTAAGGTGTTTAAATAATAACAACTATTCTGAATTTGCAAATCATATTTTAGAAACCAATCATTCGTTTGATATAAATAAAGGTTTAAAAGTTTTACATACAAATACAACCGGTTTACAATTAGATAAATTTGAAATTTTAGAAATAAGAAAAAGTATTAATGGCGAATTAAATTTAATAAATAATCAAATATTAAAAAAATAGCTATCTCTTAAATTTATTTTCATATTAATATTAATAATAATGATTTTTATTTTATTTTAATTTCTAATATAAATGTATTAGTCAATGTTTTATAATTATTTCGTTGTTAGCATTTTTGATCAATTACTTACTTTAATTCATTTTTGTTTATGCTTATATTTTGTATATTCTTAAATTATTGTTCTAATTTTTATCATTTGTCTATACTTGAAATTAGTTTTTAGTATTAATATATTCCTGAGGATGATAGCATTGCTATCGAAACATGTAGAGATATTTATTTATTTATATGAAAGTGATGTAAATAAAGTACGTTTTTAATTATTTAATTTATTTATTTGTTTATTATATTATGTACGCCCCATATGGGCTTTTACATATTTAGATAATTACAATAGTCACACAGGTGCAAAACACATCACAGTAGGTACATAGATATAATAGATAGCCTTCATGAAATACAACAACTAAATATTTCATTTGTCTCATGAACAATTACAGGAATAACATATTGCAAGTACCATTCCAAATAATTAGTTACAGAGGTGAATATTAAAAAAATATATCTCACGTTCACTGATACTTATACTCTAGACACATATCTTAATAATTGTTGAGGATGTATGCGATAATCGTCTGTTTGTATTTCTATTCCGAGTAGTTGAACTATGGTGGATAGCAATTTTACAACTTTTAATAAACAAATATTATATTGTATAAAGGCTTTATTCATATTCCTATAAAAATTAATAATTTTTTCTAAAAAATTAGTGTAAATTAAATTTAATAATGTCATTGTTAAATTCTGCAAGTATTTTAGTTTTTTTATTATTATTATTGTGACAGCTGTTTCGGTGTTCAGAGCCATTTTCAAACTATTGTTATGCCATATTGAGACGACTTATTTATATGATTCTATTTGTGTGAAAAATGTTGACATTCGTAAAGAATGCAAGGCTGGTAAGCGTATTGAGTAAGATTAAGAAAGGGACGCTTAGATGGTTTGGGCATGTAGAGCGAATGAACGAAGAAAAAAGTGTAAGGAGAATATATGACGTGAATGTGAATGGAAGAAGCCGGGGACGCCCGAGAAAAACATGATACGATCAAATGAATCAAATACATGAGACGGGCCACGTCAGAAGTCGGAATAATAGAAGGGAATGTAGGAGACGATGTATGAATGTAAATGAAGCAAGAAGTGTATGCCAAGATCGAGGTTGGCGGTCCGTCCTCTCTGACTACCCCTGCGGTTAAACGGCGAGATGGTTAGTTAGTTAGTTCTATTTACCCCTCACCCAATTACAATTTTTATGCTCCCTAAATTGATTTATTACCGGTGAAACTGATTTACTCAGAAAATAATTGTGATGATGGATTCTATATTCTGTGAGGTACTTACAGTAGAAATCTGTTCTCCACGCATTTAATGGCAGTGCTTTCTTAATTGTTTTATAATAAAATAATAATTTCATTATTACATGAAAATAAGTAAATTCAATCGAGTTCGAATTAAACACAAAAACAATTAATGAAGCATTTTGCTTTTAGCTCCCTATATCATAAACGACTGTTATAATATTTCACTCCTTTCATTGCCCTCGCTTCTGAAGATAATATATTAAGACTTTGTTCTCCCAAGGATAAAAGTTTGCATTACATCCGATTGAGGGAATACAGACAAAAGTTGTTCGCGAACTGCGTCGCTTGGGATTAATTCGGCAGTAAACTTATTTAATAAATCGGTTGGCTGCAACCTAAATAATACCTGGGATGAAGAATTGGAACCCAAAATAAATTCTAAACGCGGCCGAAATCTGATATTAAACCTAGTTTATACGTTTTTATGTGAGTATCGCACAAGAGTCCCAACTGCTCCCAACCGTTAGGAGCCAGTGAGACTGGCATCCCTAATTGGGGCATGTTGTGAGGCTGAAGGTAGTGGGTAGGGAAAGGAGATGGGGAAAGGGGACGGACAGTATTTTTTGTTTATTTGGGAGACCAACAGTTTACTTAAAAAAATAAGTATAATGAATAAATTATATAAATTTGAACATTTACAAGTTTCCGCATGGGTAATATTTATAAGTGAATCTAGAGATTTTCGAAGAAATCAAAGTTTTTTTTTATATGAATACCTTACAAGAGTCCCAACTGCTCCCAACCGTCTGGAGCCAGTGAGACTATGGCATCTCCAACCGGGGAATGTTGTGAGGCTGAAGGTATTGGGGAGGGGAAGGAGATGGGGAGAGGAAGGTGGGGAAATACCTGGCCATTCAGATCTGGTCACCAAACACGGCTAAAACCCATTCCAAGCAACGTTTCAATTCTGAATGGTGGTCTTTCACCAGGGCGATACTGAGAGTATCTTCCACTCTGGAAATTAAAATTGAAAAGATAATTATACAAAATAAAGAAGATATATATATATCGAATATTTACACGTAATTTGTTGTGTTCTGGAAAGGAAGGGGGTGGGGGGGGGGGGTCGATCTAGTTGAAATGTATGCGTTTGATTTTATATTAATAAAAGAACAAGAAAAAATAGTGTATATGTATAATAAAGAAAGTTTATAGACTGGTGGTGTAGTATGAGGTGAGAAGGTGTCTGAAGTTATGAAGGCTCGAAAGTGCGTAGGTATCTATCTACCACTCTGGAACGTGCCGCAAATATACTGCATATTTTTTTTGTACTTTGTGAAATAACACAATTAAAATTAACGATAAAGTGATGTCATAGAAATTTTGCAAAATACGTATATTATCTCAAGGACACAGGTCGAGAAATGCAAATTGTATTACATCGCCTACAAGAAGAAAAAAATCAAGCATGTGTGTATCATTCATATATCGGCAGATGAATTATAAATTATATTTATTTTATAGTGCAAATTATTAATAAAAAATGGCATCCGTTTTATTTTTATTTTACATAAACGCTTGTAACCAATATACAACTGTGCACCTGTACACGGTGTCCGGAAATTGCAATTGCAATTGGTGCAAGCGAAAAACCGGTGAATCTGCATCACGCGGACAATTTTTATATCGGAGCATTTCGATTTTTTACTTTTTCGAATTACTCTCAAACATAAGCTCAAAACAAAATAATGTTATTCCACAAAATCGACTCCCAATGCGGTGTAGATTTATCAGTTTCCCCTTTGTACCGCTAGTTTCCGGACACCATGTATACATGTGATGTCGTAACAGCCCAAAAGAGCTTTAATAAATAAAAAATATCGGCATAAAATTGACTAACTTTAATTATGCGTACAAGTACAGAAGTAATTAATTATTCCTAGGTAGGGGCATTGAGGGAGGTGATTTCGAGGGGGGCGGGAGTCAAAATGGTTAGCAAAGGTAATTTACTGGGTAACTAATATTTTGTTAACTAATAATTTGATTTATTTGTATAGTTTCTAAGGCACAAAGTTAAAAAAAAGTATGAGTATTGGAATGCTTAAATTAAGTTTTGTTCTATATTTACATGTATTTACCTCCATGCCACTTCTCGATAATTGTGATTTACGAGTATATCCAAACGATGCAAATAATTTATTTTCTCTTTTTACAGGTAGCAATTAAGATCATCGATAAATCACAACTGGATGCTGGGAATCTGCAGAAGGTGTATCGAGAAGTGGACATCATGAAGAGGCTGGACCATCCCCACATCATTAAACTTTATCAGGTGAGGCTTTCATTATTTGTATTTTGTCATCTAGGGGATGCTGGCAGTGATGCCACTTCATTGGCACTGCCCCACCTAACTGAAAAATCTTCGTACAAAAAGTTGAAATTAAAAAAAAAAAAATCGTTTTCAGCTAAAACAACATCAATAAAATTGTATTTTTCTATCTTTGCACTCTAGCTCACTCAAAAGTCACGAGCCGCCACTGCTGGCAGGACTCATTAGTATTTAATAAGCTTAAAGCTCTAAGATAAAACTTCCAAGCTTAAAGCTCCGAAGCTCCGAAGCTCCAGGCTTAATGCCTAAATCACCAAGTTTAAAGCTCCGGGCTTAATGCTTAAAGCACCAAGTTTTAAGCTCCAAGCTTAATGCTTAAAGCACCAAGTTTTAAGCTCCAAGCTTAATGCTTTAAGCACCAAGTTTAAAGCTCCAATTTTAAGCTCGGAGCTTAAAGCTCTGAAGTACCAAGCTCAATGTTTTACGTTGCACGTTAAAATTATAAACACAAATGCTCCAAGCTTAAAACTACAAGCTTAAGGCGTCAAGCTAAAGCTTCATGTTTACATTACAAACTTTAAGTTCCAGGCTTAAAACGTTAAGCTTAAAGCTCTTAGCTTATAGCTCAAAGTTCTTAGCTCTGATTAAGCTTGAATTTCTAAGCTTTAACTAAGCTTAAAATTTAAACCTCGAAGATCGTAGGTCAAAGTTCAATGCCCAAAGCTCTGTTCAGTTGGTACTAAATAAACTAAAAGTTAAATTCATCCATAAAAAAAAAATATATTTTGATATTTCACTGTTAAATAAACAAACATCCATGGGGTTTCGCGTGAAACAGTCCACGCGTCCCGAATTCTTCCCCGTCTAATTATTTCCGCGAGATTGACAGGTGACGCTCCGGATGATGCTGGATGCCGAATCCAGCGTCATTAATCATCCTGATATAATATAATGCGCGGAGATGAAAACGAAGTCATAATACTCGGGCGATGTAACACAGGCCCCCGGAGTTTGACAACGAAAGGTCTGCGTCAGAAACACCCTGTTGGTATTTGTTTACATTTACTTGAGCGGGGCAAATGATCCGTGAAAAATGGTAATTAATCTAATTATTGTATTTTTTAGCTGATGATTTGTTTTGGTAAATGTTCATTTTTCATCTTATTAGTGCTTCAAATCGATCTGTTTTTTTTTAATACACCTTTCCAGCATTTTTGTCAAATTCAATTTCTTGAAATTTTTTGGTACGTTCCTTTAATTTCAACATTTCAATGTACGTTAAAACCATGTTCTTTCTCATTAGACTCATCGAAAGTACAATTCTCTCTAGGGACTATGAAGAGGATGAAAAGACAACGATTCATATATGGCACCATCAATTTTCCTCCTTGATAAAAATAAGGCTCATATTCCTGAGGAACCATGTTGAGACATCGCCAAACACGCAATGATACCCTTGGTGGTCTATATTAAATTTAATGAACTACTCTCAAAGGAATACTTAGAAACAGGAGATGGCTTAAGGCCCGAGCTTTTTTTTAGAAATTAATAATAATAATAACGAATTAATAATTAATTATAATTATTAGTTGATTGAGAGTAATTTGGTATTAATCATTATTTATTAAATAAATATCAACATATTTCGAAACCAATTATTCCCTTGTCAGGATGGATACAAATGCTTAGTTAAATAATGTAATGACATAAGAATATACAAATTGGTAAGTAATTTAGTATTAATGTAAAAATTAAATTTGTTATAAAATATTTTGATGCCTTGGTTGTTCTTTTATTTTGTTTTAATTTATATTTTCTATTATGAATATAATAATTTTGTTTATTTTATGTAATTATTTTTTACATTAATACACAATTATTTAACTTATCTCATCATTTATCTTTAATTTAGGTTTATTTTTATAATTCATCTATGCGTATGTATTTTTTTTGTATGATTTGTATCCTGACGAGGGAACCGGTGGTTTCGAAACATGTCGATATTTTTTTTTATTAAATTCTGATTTATACAAAATATCTCTAATTTAATTGATAATAATAACGGCTATTGGAGAAATCTTTACCTATCTAATTTCACTGATAACAATTATTTGAGTTGTTTTGTCTAATATCCAGGCCAATTCGGTTGGAAATAGGTCGTATAAAAATACCACTACGTACTATTAGACACCTGTGAATTCTCAACATTTTTTTTCAACATCACAACATACAGTTAGTATCTAATGATTGTCTTATGATAATGACCACCGTGTGTAATGTCGTAATGAGTATACAACTCGGAATCATCGCTGAAGCTGGAATTTTGTTGTTGTGTCTTTTATTTGACTTCGCTTTCTTTAAAATTCTACAAAGCTTTTAATATATTGTTTTATTATGCTTTAGCTATGTTTATGTGTACGATGGTTTTGATCTCGAATGATCGTAATTAAATTATGTGGCTTCCCGTGTGCACGGTATACGGGTTCTTTGTTATGGATGTTTCTATAGTTATTTTACGTGTAAAATTATGCAATCTCTGTATATAAAAATGAATGTTTGTCTGTCTGTCCTCGATTTTATAGAAAATTACTGAATTGATTTCGCTGAATATAGCACATAGAAAAGGTTTAGAGAGTAGTTTGAATGAAATCCAATATGTAAAACTGTTGCTATAACGTTTTTAAATTAGTCTGAAAACATTGAACCCGCTATGTTGTATTGAGGTTAGTCCATAGATATATCACTCTGGTTAGCCACAAATTGCATATCCCACAGTCGAAGGTTTGTTTGGGAAGAATATTTTCAAAATGGAAAACACAAGTAGGTACGTACTTAAAAAAATTTTTATTTAGTTATGTTTTGAAAAAATAAATGTTTGGAATGAAATAAAATTTTCAAATGATTGTTTCTTTGTTTAAATTTAGTAATAATCGTCACAGGGCATTACTTTTGCTGTCAAATCAATTATGGCACCCAAACGCCAAGCAAGAATTCACAACTTCATTCACAAATTTGTAAAAAACAAAAAGACAAACCCAGTAAGATTCTCATACAAATGGAATATTAAAAACTGTTTTATTTTTTATAAAAACATATTCTAATACATACGAGTAAAACAAGTAATGTCCGTTGTTAACATTTCATTGTTGTGACAGAATTTTCGTTACAAGTTACCTGTTTGCAAATATCGCAACATTTTCTGGTTTTTCTTCTTTTATATTGTCAGAGAAAAAAAACTGTTTTTCTGTTTTTGTAAATCTAAAACAATTTTTTTCGGTTTTTTGCTTTATTATACCATTTTGTTTTTAAATCCTGGGTACTGTATTTTTCACACCTAACTGATACTTGTGCGAGTAGATTTTACGAATAAATACACAAAATTACATTCACGTGACAGTGCAAACAGGTTGTTCATAATTTCAACCTATGTTTTGTCTTATCTACCTAAGCCATGGTTCAGTCCAGCTAATGTTCACATTTCCAAAATGACTACCTTGTTATATTAGTAAGTAGTATTTCACACAATGTTCAATCGGCTTTGTCTCTATATTATTGATAGCATTGATCTAGATTCTGCTAAATGTGTTAAGGTATTCAAATCATACGACAATAGAAGCCAGTTATTTTATACATAGAGAGTATCTCGTACAGTGTCTACGTAAAGCACAATTTAGTAATACCAATAAAAGCGGCAAGTGTTTTGAATTGGTTAGTTTTTTTTTAATATTGTATGAAAAAGAAAACATTTGCCGCCTTGTTGGAAAATATATTTCTCGTTTTATTACCCACAAAGCGAACGGGGGGTCACATGCGACCATTTACATGAGAACAATGTTAGTATTCTGGTTTTTATTAATGTTCACTCGTGTTTTTTTTATGTAACCAACTGCCCGAAATAAGCGGAACTATGGTATTTAATTTTTAACTGAATGGGCGCTTTTATAGCGAAGGCACGGCAAGCCGTGGCGTCGGACGTTTTATAATTTACGCCCTGGTCGTGAACGGCATTTGTGCAGTGTTTGCGTCTCATAAAAAAACAACAAATGAGGTCGGTTGTGAGCGGACAAGGCGGGTGCGGGCAGGCGAGGTCTCGGAGTCCCGGACTCACTCGCACATTAAATTATCTTTGTTACTACACACTATACTCTCAAAATTCCCGTCACGGTTTTACGGGGAGCTAGGACGTGCCGTTGCCGCGGACGGTAAATTAAAAGCGTCTTCATACAAGCCCATACATTTTCCTTCCCTGTTATGCCGTCACGCCGTGCCGTGCCTTAGCCGTACCATTGCCGTGCAAATTATAAAGCGCCCAACGAGTGCAAGTTTTAGCCATGCATTATTTTCGTATATGTATTTGCAATATATTAACAGTTGCTACTAGGTTACTTTGCCAGGTTTTCAACATTGTTTTTTAAACATTTGGCATCTTGTCTTATTTTTTTTCAGTTAATTGATATTTCACAGCTGTAAGCAGCACGAGAATTTATACCAATTGTTGTATTGATCTATAAATTTATCTGTGCAAATTTCATGGCGCCAAAGCTCACCGTTCGAGAGTTTTTGCTAAGACAAACAGATTTTCCACTGACAGGTAGATCAGATATTTAAATCATAGCTACATGTTTGCGGTTAAAAAACAATTGCTTTTTAACGATTATAGTAGAATAAACTCGATTTTCTGAGAAGTGTAATTCCATCCTTTGTGTTCGCAGACACAGATTATACCCACTACACCCAGTCTTAGAACAATACGCCGGATAACAGCAGTTTTTCGGTCACAGAACGGTAATGGCAAATACCCTAGATTGACAATACGCTCAGATTTTGATGGCAGCATGCTACACTAGCGCCACTAGCGTCCAGAGATGTACGAATTGATTTTTTTTCGTACATTTTAATAGATTTTCTGTCAAATATTTTCAAAAATAAATTATTGAATCAATTTTTATAAATTATTAATAATATATTTCACATACAATCTGTTAGTGCCTAGAGGCGCTAATTAATGTAACATGTTGAAATAATAATAACAAAGCATTTATATAGCGCAGTTTTGTGTTGTTTCACTTCAAGTGCGCTTTACTATAAATAAACTTAAAAATGATTAAATAACTCCGTTCAGTGGTATCCTACAGTGCTACTTTTACATTCTATTTATACATTCTTAACATATTACATACATTCCTGCTTATTTTTAATACTACTCCTACAGTACTCCTTAGGTGCATATTCATAAAAAAAAAACAAAATATTATACAGTATACATATGGCTATACAAAAATAACACATTCACAATATTACTACAAAAATAGTAACATTTTAAGACAGGAGTCGGGTTATGTTCAGCAATAACGGACAAAAAACTACCAGAGGCTTGAGGAAATGACTTTTTATAATAAATTGAAGAGAAATTAAAATTTATAGACAGTAGGATTTTTTTAAATAAGTTTGTTTTTAAAGCCCGTTTAAATTCAGTCAATTTCTGGATATTAGTAAGAGCTGGGGGAAGTTTATTCCAAATGAGAGGGCCATTTACACGAAAAGAGCGATCATAGTAGACGGCTCGATTTGTACGGGAAATGTACGGGAATGTACGAATGTACTGGAAATGAGGCTGGACGCATTATATACTCGTATATATTTTTAACGTATTTGGTAATAGTTGCTAGGTATTATTATTTGAAATGCAGGTGTTATTATATTCTTGTCTTCGTTATTTTGCAGTCATTATTTACTCTCACCGTTACTCGCTCCTGTTAACCTTTCACTTTTCTATGTTCATTTTTTCAGTTTCAAGTCCAATAACGAACGACCTTTGAGGCAGAGCGGTATGATTCGTGGCTCTGGTAATATGTTAAAAAATCGATGAAATGCAAATTTTTATTTTCTTATGTTTGTGAATTTTTTTAACATTTACATTTTTAAATAATCAATTAAAGTATATTCGATGTGCATGGGGACAAAGTCCACTTCAACTTCTGCCAAATATCAGTTTATTAAGGGGGAGAGGGACGTCGGAGAATTATTATTTATTAATTCAAAATAATGATATTATTATTACGCAATACGATAAACATAATGTTTTTAAATAAAAAATATTTATTAAATATTTTATAAATTTACATAGGCTTCGCATTTATCAAAATATAACCAGAAATATTACTTTTTTTCTGACCGTCCCACTGTACGAGGTGTGTTCAAAAGAAAAGGTGAATTTTGAATTTTCGCGGGCTGTGTACATTCGATTATCGATTTTTTTTTGTTATGTTGGTGCACATATGTTTATCATATGTTAGCATTATCAGCCATTTTGGATCAGTGGTTTGTTTTTGACAACTGGAAAGGATAAACGTAACAAAAGATTTATAATCCGCATTACATAAAAAACAGCGTTTTTTATGGTGGGCCCTGGTGTTTCGAAATTTGCACAACGTTTTCTATCACACCCCTTCTATGTGGTAGAATCTTAATTGTATTTCTGAACTTTTATGAAGCAAAAAATCTGTTTTAATGTGCATAGCTCTCAAATGGTAAACTCTCCATGACGGCCTCCATTGACGGCCTCCATGGTCGAGGGGCAAGGCTCTCGACTGCGAATCCGAAGGTCGCGGATTCAAATCCCGGCGTGCGCAAGTAAATTTTATTTAATAAATTTGTGCTGTTTCACAATTAATTTATTTAAAAATAATATATAGAATATTTGCGCACGTTCCACAGTGGAAAATACTCTCAGTATCGCCCTGGTGAAAGACCACCATTCAGAATTGAAACGTTGCTTGAAATGGCTCTTAGCCGTGTTTGATGACCAGATCTGAATAGCCAGGTATTTTTCCCACCTTCCTCTTCCCCTTCCCCGCCCCTTTACCTTCAGCCTCAATATTCCCCAATTGGGGATGCCATAGTCTCACTGGCTCCAGACGGTTGGGAGCAGTTGGGACTCTTGTGCGGTATTCATATAAAAATAAAAATCTGGCGTTTTGATATTTGTCTACGTCGTTTATTTTAAGCTCTCAACCTGATTTACAGCATGAGCTATGCAGCTTTGAATATGTCCATTTATATGTGAACTAATGACAAGACGCCATGGTGTTTGTTCCATATTTTTCAATTGTTTAATCCGAAAGAAGTTTTCAATGAACTAGTGTTGGAATCTCGGGCGAAGCCGGGTATTTTCTATTTGGGTAGCTAGGATCTAAGATTCCATTTATAACTTTTATTCACCTGTTTATTATCGCTAGACACTTGATGATAAAACAATATGTGTGAAGAGGTTTACCAACACGCATTGTTTTTATATCATTATCTGCGCACCGGAGAACGCGAAGTCATAAAACATTTTGCTTTCACGCAAAATTGTTTAAAAAATTGAGCAGGTGATTATGGCTACCTTGACCGAAATATTTCACGCCGATACCTCTGCGTTATTTAGTTCTCAATATAACAAAAAAAAATAGAATAATTTACTATATCAGGGATAAATGTTATCGGATATCGTAAAATGACGAATATCGTAAGAATTTACGACACAGTCGTGCGAATTTTAATTATGCATATATTTTTTTTCCTTATTTCCGTTTCTAAATGAAATTCAAGGTGAGGCTGTTCACATTATTTTATGGTTTGTGAAAATGATATAAAAAAATAAATGTAGAGCATGTACAAAATTGCTCAACTTCAGGGTCAACCAACACTTTAATAATCTACGTGTTGTGTTGTTAGGATGATTTGCGTTAACTTGAGCCGAGTTATTTCATCTTGAATCCCCACTTTATTATATTTGCCGAATAATCGTGTTTTGAACTCAGTTTTTGCAGAAAACTCTTCAAACATTTGTGATGATTAAAAAAATCACCATGTCATTGTGTAACGGAGAAACACACGTCGGAAGGTTGATGTGATACTCGTACCTCTGTGGCTAGGGAAGACCCAACTCTAGCGATAGGTTTCACGTTAATATCCCTGTCAAGTCCATAACCTTTTTCGCCAGTGTTTTTTCATATATATTGTTTTTATTAGCGACTAAATAAACATGCGAATATACAAAATATGGTGTAAGTATAAAAATGTTAACGTTAAAACAGAATAACAGTTTAAAATACGAAATGGTATATTAATTATTATCTTATTATTTATTAACTATTATTTGTTTAATCATTGTAGTAAATAATATTAACATAACCTAAATGAAATATGAAAACGGAAACGAAAAGATTTGTCGCATCTGGGACTCAAACCCAGGTCCTCTGCCTATCCGGGGCAACCGCTTAACCAACTTAGCTAATGAGACCAGTTCAATTTATGCCATCTTCATCGATATCTCAATTTCAAGATTTGTTAATATTATTCTCCATTTTTGATCCCATATTATTGGCAGCAATCTTTATAATGGTTACAACGTTCCTAAGGAACACAATTGCAAACTAGACAGTGTTTTCGGATTAATATCCGATTTTTTATTAATATGAGAGACATCTATTGACTTTTTTTTATAAAAGTCATACATTTAATTTTTAATTATTTTTATTGAGATTTAAAAACCTCATTTTAATATTCAATCATTGTAGAAAATAAAATTAACATAACCTAAATGAAATATGAAAACGGAAAAAATGACAGAAAATAAAAAGATTTCAGTCTATTTATTAGTTTATTATTTGTAATTTTTGTGATTTTTCTTAGTCCTCCTGTGCTCAGGCGGACTAGAGTTAATTTGATGTCGTCTAAATAGGTGCATCTTTATGTAGTTTTTAAGGTTATTTCATTGGCCTCTTTAGCCAGACTTTAACTCTTGGCTTGTACTCATTAAGCATTTCTATTCGTTTTATATCTGGTGGAAGGATGTTGTGGAGTTTTCTCGTAAAATATCTGTAATTTATTTGTAATTTGGTTTTATAACATGGATTATTTTTTTAAGAATTTTTTATTCGATCTAGTGTCGTGGATACGTGGTCTAGTAGGGGGTTTCATATTTTCGAATAGTTTTAATGGTATATTTTTGGCATATATTTGTGTACACTTGGTACGTCAAAACTTATCGAAGGCGTTCTTATGGGAAGTATTTCAAGTACGGCCTTTATGATTCCATTTTGAATTGTATTCAGATTGTGGGTGTACTTACATGTCGCAGATACCCATCCTATAATTCCATTCGAAATTCGGATTCGGATTCGGATTAGAAATTGACATAATGCGGTGTAGACTTTTTTCATATCCTTTTTATTTACCATGTTTCTTAGATTTTTAAATAAATGTATAAGACTTATGAGCTTTTCCATACAGAATAAGCTTATTTATCGTGCATATTACGCTAATTCAAAAATGCCATTATTACTGCCATGGCTGCTTACATGAAGTCCTCCTGGGGCTCTATGGAGACATATTTTATTAGTCTGTCATAATTCATAAGTTATCAATTTTTGTTATTTTTATTTTATTTTTTATTTCATTGTCATTCATGGATTTTATCGGACTGCACCACCGTTACACACAATACACACCCTTATAACAATAATAAATCACTATCTATTATTGCGTGAGTTAATGATTATTAAATTTGTTTTCATGTTTAAAATCATCATTGAGCGCAATGCGTTTTTTTTAAAGGAAAACCATATATTCCATCTTACAATTTTTTAAAGGAAAACCATATATTCCATCTTACAATTTTTTAAAGGAAAACCATATATTCCATCTTACAATTTTTTAAAGGAAAACCATATATTCCATCTTACATTTTTTAAAGGAAAACCATATATTCCATCTTACAATTTTTTAAAGGAAAACCATATATTCCATCTTACAATTTTTTTTAATGCCCTTCCAATTGAAATGAAAAATACAATGGAGATAAACAAGTTTAAAAACAACAGCGGAATAAGGCTAAGTTAAACATGAAGAGGAAATTATAAAAATTTTGAAGACAACATAAGGATAAAACTAACGCAACAACCCTCAGTCACCCTCGGAACAGGAATCCCTAGTGAGGAGGACTGTGATTAATTAATTAATTAAAAAATATACTTTGTTTACACCACTTTATATACATTATTGTATTATAGTAATTCCTGATGATGACAGCATTGCTGTCGAAACATGTAGATATTTTTGTATATTTATTAAGTGGTGAAAACAAATTAATCAATTACTTAATAATGACACCACAAAGTGAATACCAATCTCTAATTTTGAAACTGTTAATTCATGGTGGAATTCCATATTAAAATGATTTTTTTTTATTAAAAAACCATTGTAACTTTTTTCCACTTATTTTTTCCACTCATTTTAAAAGTTACAAAGGTTTTTTAATAAAATAAAATAAAAAAATCATTTGAATACCAATCGTTTGAAGAAATTATAAAGATCTTGTATTAAAATATACTTATACTTAATAACGTAACACACGATAAATATATCCTAAATATTAATTAGGTAATTAAATAAAAAAAAAAATAGAAATCTTGACCATGAAAACATTTGATTATCTGTGTGATTAATTTATACTGAAAAATAAATGTAAATGGATTATTTATGTAGCGCTGTTTTCACGAAAAATCAACTCAAGGGCGCTTTGAAGCATATGTAATATATACGAGTATGTATGTATTTAAGGATTGAATTGGCACAGGTATTTTCAGGTACTTCCTCACCTTCCTTCTTTCCCCATCTCCTTTCCCTCATCAATACCTACATCCTCCTCAAAACTCATCTCTTTGGAAAGTCATATCCATGAATGGTTCAGTTGCATACCCAATTAACATAGCGAAGCTACCCATTAGTACCTACGTAGTAAGTAATTAACCGAACATTTTGAAACTTTTCATAGTCCGCGACATTTTAAGTAATTATAAATATTTGTAACTGTAAATAATTATTATCAAAAATCTCAAATAAATACCTACTCTTCTTTTGCCAATAACGTTCTGATAAATATAATATCAATGACAAATAGGATTTAAACAGTAACTGCAATATGATGCAATGTTTTCTAATATATGTGTCCCGTGCGTGCAAAATCATATCATCTCAAGCGACAAGTTTGTAATTTAACATTTTAATCTGGAGTGACCTACCAGGTAAGTATGTTTCTGTATCTGTACATAATGAGATAAACCCCTGCAAGTAATATTTTTACAGCGTTCTCCAGGTGATTTTCCACAAAAACGGCGCTATACAAGTCATCCAAGTATTATTATTATTATCCTCACAAAATACCCCAATTGGGGATGCCATAGTCTTACTGACTCCGGACAGTTGGGACTCTTGTGTTGTATCGCGTAAAAAATTTATGTCTATTTAAATCAATAAATAGAGAAAATAATAATTTCAACAAAAATATAAAGTGAATGGATATGTTATTACCACTAAGAACGGTAAAACCAAATCATTTAATTTGTTTTCTTACACAATCGCCTTTGACGTAAGACACCAGGCGTTTTTACATTGCGATAACTGAGATTATCGGGTCGCTATAGCAGCCGTCTTTCTGGTTCCATCCAGTTTCTGTTTGTTCAAACAGCCCATAACAATAATACGATTGGGCTGAAGGCACGTACTCATTCCTCATTATATAAATATATACATTTATCCGCAAGAAAATGCCCGCGTCAGGTGCGTTTTAATCCTAGCTTAATCCTCGTGTTTTGTATCACGGGCCGCGTCACTAAGCCACTCACGACTTTCAGCTTGAAAGTATAAATATTATTGCATCACAGGTACCTGGTACAATGAATAGGAAATCTATAGAATTGTGATGTTTACGGATTTTAAAGAAAACTGATGTGCCAATTTGCATAAAACTTTTCGAATAGTTGAAATGAAATTGTTTATCGATTTTTGGAAAGTTTGATTAATTTCAGTAGAAATAAATAAAATTGAGCGTACTTCCGACACACAGACACGACAACGAGACGCTTATTTCTGTTTACATCTTCAGTGGCATCATATAATGCAGTTTGTTTAAGATGGGGAGGGTGGTCGGAGGGGGATTATTTATTAATTCGAAATAATGATAATATTATTACGCAATTTAACAAGCATAATGTTTTTAACGAGAAAAATTACTTATGTATTTTTTAGTAACAGAATTGTGACTTTTTCTGACCGTCCAATGTATATTTTACAAAATGTTTAAATAATTTTAAAAAGTTGAGGAAAATAATTGCAATCCTTTCCCGGTATGTTTTTTTTAATAATCTCAATAATAGTTTTGTAATCCGCATTAAAAAAAAAAAAAAAACAAAAATCATTAAGTTAAAAACCTTCCAAGTATTTTTCGAGGATATTCAAAATTTTAAAATATTTTGTATAACGTATGTAGGACGATCGGAAAAAGGTCAATGTAAATTGAAAAAATATATATAATACACCATTTTTTCTTTTAAAACACTGTATTTGTCGTATTGAGTAATAATATTATCATTAATTCGATTTAATAAATAATCCGTCTCCGACGTGCCTCTCCCCCTTCTTAGACTGTTAATAAAATCACGGTGGACATTCGTTATAATGTTAACCCTTTCAGAACTGAATTAAAAACGGCAGGGATGAAACGTATTTAATGCTTGATAGCGCCTTGTAGTTATTTGAAAAAAAAATGCTTTGTTTTTTTTCCAATGCTTTGGAAGTTATTGCAACATTCATTTGAAAGAACATTAAGTCTTTAAGGGTGTGTTTTTCTTAAAATGAGAAATTTTACCCACACTGTATACAAAATATACAACATTTTATTAATATAATAATGAAAACATACCTTCAAAACTTAATTTACAGATTCGGAATATTTAAGATGAGACTATGCACGAAAATTACCTTTCAAAATATAAAAATGACTCCCGTCTGAACGAGTAGCTAAAAACCAATGAAAAAACATTGTGATAATAATAATAATTGTTGTATTATCTTTCTTTCTTTTTTATAACAAGTAAAAAAATAATGATATACTTCCTGGGATTTCTCAAATTGCGCGCAATGTTACTAATACCAGCAATAATTGTAAAACGAAAACCTCAAATTTTTGTTTGCTCCAAGTAGGGAGGAAAAAAACTAAACTCTATGTTTTTTTTCAAATATACGCCCGATAATAATAATAATAATACTTGGACGATTTATATAGCGCCGAGAATAAAAATCTGTGTATCTTTGTTCCAGTTAATTATTTAAGTCAGACTAGTTTTCAGGAATACCCTGAACGGTCCAGTCTTGAATAAAAAAGTGGACCAAAACTATAAAGTTTTAAAATCATAATATCGATGGCCCTGCATTAAACTGTCAAAATCTGTTGTTTAGAGATAATCAATATTTTATATATTCGCGTACGTATTTTGTATATATATTCGAAAATGTAAAATTTTATGTTCTCACTGTTCTTTCTGTTCGAACTTGAAGTGCAAAGGACAATGGTATGTTTTAAATACTAACAATTCGAAACAGATCTGCATAAAACTGAGTACATTTGAATATTTGAAGATTTTCAAACTGTTTTTTTGGCTCTCAAGGAGTCAAATATTTTTTATTGTTTCTGTTACTATTTAAAACTGGCAAGAGCTCATTTTGGCGAATGGTTTGATACATATATTGTAATTTGTGGTTTTCGAATTGACAGAATTTGGCAAAGTACAGGACACATGCAACAGTGTTGCTGGTGTATTTTTGTGCATAAATAATGCTTACACCATGATATCGTTGTACTTGACGGCTGATCACAATTTGGTCAAAGGCTGAAACGTGCCAAGAATCGGCGTTTAACGGGGACCGTTTAAATGTTAAAAATGTCAAATTTGCGCTAGTCGCTAGTCAAAAAAATGTGATTGATTCTGTGCGTTTTTAAAATTCTGTTCCAATTTTAAAACTTTTATTTTTTTGTTGTATTTTCGTATCAGTGTCCCACGGGAAAAAAAACATTCATTATCCAATCCAAGTAGAAAGTACCCAAGCATTCAGTATTGACTGATGATAGAACTGCGCTATCTCCGCTCGTATGGTAACGGAGTTTTAATAATGCTTGTTAGATTTCTGGTCGCCATGGTTATGGCGATAGCGTGCAAATTGGAAATAACAAGCACGCTCCGGATTTGATTAATAACGTATTGGATCCGTGGTCCCCCGGGAGAGTATCGAGTGATCGGTTGGATTTCCATCTCAGGTGGAATTTATTTTAGCACGTGTCGTGTGGAGGCTGCATGGACCATTGGGAAAAGTAGTATTTATCGATCTATCATGTCTGCCTTCCGTTTTGTTTATCGAATGACACATTTTCGCACTTTCACGACATATTGTTTGTTTGAGGTAAAAATTCGTATTTTTTTTTAAAATGAAGTGCTGTGTTTTTAATATTATTAACTGAACTAATTAACCATCATGCCATTTCTCCGCAGGTGTATGCAGATAAGATAGACCGCCATACTCCTTGCTTCATTCTTTTCATTATCGTATCATACCAGTTGTATGCAGCCCATAGAACCTGAAAATCTGTGTCCACCCTAGGAAAAACAACGAGCCATAAAGAGAAATTAAAAGATAATAGAAAAAATAAATTTTGCCACAAATTTTTAGGAAATACGCATCAACTCGTACATTCATTTATTCAGATGGCCATAGCAAGCGGCAAATGTTGATCATAAAATGACCATTTTCAAATACTCGTGCACAATTCATTCCCGAACTTGAAAATCTACACACATTTGGGTCATAGAGCAATACACGCCACTGTCCCATACATAATCTTTTATTCTGACAATTTAATTATTTAAATGATTAAGAATTATTTTGTTTAAACTACTATTTAATAAATGAATGTCAACATCTTTCGAAACCAATGGTTCCTTCATCAGGATAAAAAACTAAATAATGAGATAAGTATAGACAAATTATAAACATAGACAAAAATTAACAACAAATGATGAGAGATGGTAAATAATTAAGAAGCAATGTAAAAATAATCGCATAAAATAAGCAAATTTATTTTTAAATGCTTATTATATTCATATTGAAAAATATACAAAATCAAGGAAAAACCAAAGCATCAAAATAAGAAATGGGTATTCTAAAAAAGGTCATTGGTAATACGTGTATTTAATTGACTATTAACATTTTCCATACCAGAAACCAATTTTGAAGAGCAACGTCGTTGTTAAAGGGATTCTTGTTGGATAGAGAGCAGAGAAAAGGAACATCTTATAGATCAAGATTTGAAGAATAGGGATTTTTTGAATTAAAAAAAAATTATACCCCACACCTTCACTATGTTTAACCCTGTTTTTTAATTGTTAAAAAAAACATCGATAAAGGAGTGTTTTTATTTTTTGTAATTACTAGTACTGTATTGATTTGATTGTTACTTAAAAGCATTTTCAAAACGCCCATTGAAAGCTCAAAAATTGATAGTATTTTCTTAGGCGCTTTTCATCTACTCACTGATATTTTCATAGTCGCTTTTCATCTACTCACTGATATTTTCATAGTCGCTTTTCATCTACCGACTGATATTTTCATAGTTGCTTTTCATCTACTCACTGATATTTTCATAGTCGCTTTTCATCTACTCACTGATATTTTCATAGTCGCTTTTCATCTACTGACTGATATTTTCATAGTTGCTTTTCATCTACTCACTGATATTTTCATAGTCGCTTTTCATCTACTCACTGATATTTTCATAGTTGCTTTTCATCTACTCACTGATATTTTCATAGTCGCTTTTCATCTACTCACTGATATTTTCATAGTTGCTTTTCATCTACTCACTGATATTTTCATAGTCGCTTTTCATCTACTCACTGATATTTTCATAGTCGCTTTTCATCTACTGACTGATATTTTCATAGTTGCTTTTCATCTACTCACTGATATTTTCATAGTCGCTTTTCATCTACTCACTGATATTTTCATCGCTTTTCACTACACTGATATTTTCATAGTTGCTTTTCATCTACTCACTGATATTTTCATAGTCGCTTTTCATCTACTCACTGATATTTTCATAGTTGCTTTTCATCTACTCACTGATATTTTCATAGTCGCTTTTCATCTACTCACTGATCCCAAAGGCTTGTCAATTATAAAAACGTACCGGCCACACCAAACTGTTTACACAAACAAAACAAACGCTGCAGAAAATTCACCGTTTTCCAAACGTTCAATAATCTTTGTCCCAACGCATATCTCAACTCCCTGCCGTCAATTAAAATATCATTACTCGTAACTTAATCAATGCGCACTCACAACTCTTCACCACATAGCACAATTCAGATACACGTTCAAACATACACACACTTATTTAATAATTTTCTAAAACCTTGTAAAATTTACCTACACCACTTAATTTATATACTTTTATACCGTTTGTTTCTAAAATAATGTAAATACATCTAGTTATCAATTAATTGAGTTGTGACAACTGAACTGCCATTTTATTAATTTTCACTCGGTTATCAAAATTTGCACTTCATGCAGACAAAACGTCAAACCTAAAATTTTTGCTCTGCAGCGGGAACCGAACCCGCAACTTTCCGGCTCAATGTCGAGTTCATGAACCATAACGCTGCGTTGAAATGCATAATCCTCATTTCATTTCCCTGTTCTATAATGAATTTCTTGTAATTTCTACAGTTGTTGTGATTCTCGTAATTTCTAATATTTTTATTCATTCAATTTTCCCCACTCTTTCAATTAGTTTCATTTTTGTAAGTACATCAATTTCTTTGTATTTAATTTTCATCCTTGGCTTTGCCTTTTTTTTCTGTGCCTACCTTTTAATGTTGCAATTGTTTTAATATTTTGTTGTCGACAAGCTATATCGAATATGTATGTGTTATTTATATTGTGTAAACTGTACCATAGAATTTGAATGAATGATAAAAGTTATGTCTTAAATACATCAGTAATAAATTAACATTTTCAAAAACGTTCGAGCCATTCGAACCGCCTTGTTTTTCGCGCCCAACCTTATCAGTGCGTTATCGTACTATTTTTAGTTCGTCTTATTTTACGACTGTTATGTCTAGTGTTTGTTATTAATATGTAATTAAGTCAAAGCAACTCTGGTTTTAATAATTACATTCGTGGCACGTTCTCGTATGTAGGGCACGCGATTACTTTGAAAATGGTGAGTAATCAATCATTATATACTGCAATCGATGAACCTTATAAATGACGTCGCACGAGCGTTATTAGTTATTATTTATTATCACAGAGTTTTGCGTAAAAAATAAAAATAATGTCATTATTCCATCACCTTTTTAGAATGGTGAGCTTCTTAAAATTGCAACCACGTACGAATGATGACGACATTGACAGACGAGGCCAGCACTGAGCACAAAATCAAACATGCACAGTAGAAGATTTAGTTCTACAGCTCACAAGTGAAAAGGACGCTCTTCTTAGCTTTCTGGACCAGCTTCAAAAAGAGAACCACGGAAAGGCTTCCGGTGCAATACAATAACGCGTAGCGTACGATGTTCGGATTTCCGTGGCAGTGCAGTGCCTCTATGTTAGCGGAAGGGCGATTTCCCGGGTTTGCAGCCTTAATAAGAACCAGGGTGGCAGGAATGATGGATGGGATTATCAACTCCAAAAATGTCCTCATCATGGAATCCCGTCAGACCTCAGGTTCGAGTATCGAATCAAATTGGAATAAGATATTGGCCCTAATTTGAAATCACAGTTAGGTTAGGAAGGTTATAATTTCCACAAATAATTAATTTAAGTTTTTTTTTATGTTTTGATTTTAAATGTTCAACATCTTCGGAATGATTTTTTTTAAATATAGAGATATATAAAAATTCATTCCGAAGGGAGGAATATTAATCATAATAAAAGAGAAGGAATATTAATCATAATAAAAAATTGTTCAACATCACGATATTTGGTTTTAAGTATATTTGAAGACATTTTGTTAAAACTGCTATGAGGACCCCTCCTCCTCTAGATCTGGAACTGGTATTGATATTTCAATTAAGCCGATAGATCTGATGAAAAGGTAGACCAAACTCTGTTGAGTTTATTGACGGTTCTAGCCAGGTTTACATTACAGGAATGCCATCGTACAAAATAATCGGGGCATTTATCCTAAATTCATTCATCTTTGTCTTTAGCCCTCTCTCATTATAATTATTTCAGATTAATAAATAATCACTCTCCGACGTCCCCCGCCCCTTAAGTTAAATTCACATCTACCAGTACTTGCCACTGTACGTGTCTGCACTGCACTCCGCCAGTAGATGTGAATATACCATTAAGCAAGCACCGACTGTGAATCTATTATTTCAGTTCACTTACTACGTCCGCCATGACACAGGGACATTCTGGCATGTCGGTCAAAATGATTTTTGCTGGAAAGAAAACGTAAAAAATATATTAAGAGAAATTAATAACTTACTGAAAATGAAGGTGAACAGGACAGATTAACATAATTCTCTTCTCAACTATCGTGATTGTCCATGTAGCCTTCATGCTACACGTGCTTGTAATACATTCCCAGTCAGATGGAAACTGAACCGTTCATTCGATATTCGTGATATTTCACACACGTGATGCTATATAAAATATCGACCTGCTATTTTTACTACTAGTAAATTTAAAGTCCTTTGTAAAATAATTTCACCTTTACGGTGTATATTAGAAAGTAGCACTGAAGAGATAAACCGATGGAAGAGTATCGTGAGCGTGTCAGTGTCCCCAGAGTAAGGTCATTTTTTTCCTTATTTCTTTTGAAATTGATTAATTTTAAATATTTTTTTTCCTTTAACTGGTAATCAATATTAACTTGCAGTGGCCTAGGAGTCGAAAGGTTTAATGTTAATTGGCGACATCAGTTTTTTTTCGTTTTTCAACAGCTAGGTATCCAAAATGGGCTGTCAACTGTCTGCCTACACAATGTGTTCCAAAAAAACGCTCGCTAAACTGAGAACACAGTTCTCAATCCGCAAGTTTTTTTTTTCGAATCCCGCAAGATCCCGGATTTTCGATATACATTTTATTATATATTTATATTTAAAATGAAATGAATTGAAAATATTTTGTTAAAACCACTATTTAATATATTTGCTAATATAAAAATTATCCTGTTTACATACACATTACACGTAATATTATATTAAATAACGATTAAACATGTTATTACATTATAACAATAATTATTAAAAACTTTGGATCAATAAAAATAATCATTTCTGGAAACGAGATGTTAAGAAACGGACAATATTCAACGTCTTATCTCCCAATCTGCTTCTCAAAGAGCTACATTATATAGCCAGCGGCTGAAAAATCTCGTTCAGCCTCTACGCTTGTTCAAGTATTTGATGGCCATACTAAGGAACTTGCCTCTTACTACGTCACTTTCGTACGTTGGCATTTCCTCCAAAATACTCGATATCTGGAACTTTTTTTATTTCTTTTGCACAGTTTTTCTTCTCGTTCTGTATTTTTATTTTTAATTCTTCTTTCAACCACAGATTAATGTTAACTGTTGAAAATTGTAGTAATAAGTGCGGAATTGCAATTCCTAGTTGAAGCTCGTGGCAAAGTGGAAGGCAAGAGAAGCAGAGGAAGGTCACCAATGCGTTGGACTGATCAAATATAGGCGCCCGGAACGTGTGTCTGCAACTCTCCACGCAGTGCAGGACCGTGGGGAGTGGAGGAACCTGGTCCATCAGGGCAATTAAAGTTTGGGTGACGATTCTCAGCAACGAGGCAACGACTGTTTTCTTACAAATCTGTAGATCACACTTCTAGGTATAACCTGTTCAGTGGAGGATAGGTATTGTTGAAAAAACTCCAGTGTCGATCAGAAAGGTCAATAGTGACACTCCACTTTCACTTTCGGTATAAAGTCTCGTATGAACAATGTAAACATACCAAGGCACAGCAGTAGTTTTGGCACGCAAATCTGAATTATTTGGCAGCGGCGCGTCATTAGTGCGGATAGACGGAACACACTTGTTGGCACTGTGGGACAGGGGATGACGACAAACCATTGATAGCCGAGGGTTCGTTCCCGGGAACACTGACAGGTGCCAAACACGTGTCAGCGCGAAGATTTTTTACGCTCAAACCGAACACAAAGCGAATTGTCATTCTCGTTATTGTATAACGGCGAATATGCTGTAATTATTTGGGAGGGAAAATCTTTTTGTGCGTTTGATTTTCCTTATCTGTCGGAATTTTTTACTTCGCCATTAACCGCACAAAATATTAATTCTCTCAACGAGTATCAATTCATTTTTCTCAGCTTTGATTTTGAGCTTCTTTATTTTCCAATTAAAGGTGCAATTAATTAACCTTGTTTTCAAATACAAGGTTGATTGTGTTTTTTTTTTAATTCAATTTTCAAATTTTGATTACGTCGATTTGTCATCAATAGCAGTACCTGTGTAGAGTAGGTTAGCAATCAATTTTCACTATGTAAATATTTCATCAAATCGTTAACTCCGTCCTGACTCTGAGAGGGGTGCAACGCATGATATAGATATAGATAAGTTCGAGAAAGTATCAAGCAAAGGGGGAACATTAACGTAAAGGCCGGAAATATTCCTTATTGACTGCTAAAAAAGTATCTGTTGAATGGGGACTGCCTCGAACACTAGCGTGGTGTGGGGACAGGGATAATGATAAATGGTAATTCCCTTACACGAAAACTTCATAAACTGTAATACTATTTTAAATTAATCCTAAAAGTATTATTCCAGTAAATATCACCCTGTAACACATAGGTTTTTTAAAAATAAAACCTTTAATAAAATTTCCACTTGTTTACGTTTAAGTTATAAAGGTTTTTTTTTATTATGTTAAAATAGAATTTCACCGTGAATTAAGTGTTTCTAAATTAAATAATAATAACACGTCGTACACTTAATTCTGTCGTTTTCCTTATTTATAAATTTGTACACTTTTTGTTTTATTTATTTTCTACGAACTTTGTAATCTGCACATCTTTCTTTTATTTGTACACTTAGCAACGTAATAAAACTGTGCATAGTTTTCATACCCCTTCAAATGAAAAGTTTATTTGCTCTTGACTAAATAATTCGTTTGATGTTTTCCTCATTGAAATTGATTCATAAATAATAATATAAAGTCGTAAAATCTAGGAACACTATTACCGAAGGAAATTTTTCCTTGTAACCCTTTAAATCTCCCACGTAAACTCGATACGAAATCTTAGACTTAAAAAATCTTGGCATTGTCTTACGGAAAACTGGAAATGTCGTAAAAACAGTTTATTTTTAATTTTTACCAGTACTCAACTTAGAGTAGTTTGTTGTCTGCGATACAACGCGTAATGTGACGATAGATTAGCGACTTTTCTTTCATATTGCATTGTTCATCTTCGGGGTGATGATTGACGTTACAAGTTACAAGCGTTAGAAATTGTCATCAAAGGCAAAGTTTATTTGTTTAAATTTAGGCAATTTCCGGGATGTTCATCGGAACACTTTTAATGTTTCTTTTTGGCAGGTCAAATTATTCTAGAAGTAGCAGTGTTTTTTTAGCAATATAATGTGATTCAATTATTTTTTTTTACTTTGATGTTGTGAAATGAGAACTGTGCGAATTCGAAAATAACTGAATTTGTGGCATTTTATCCGTCGTTTGGTTAGTGATAAAACTAATTCAAGGGCGTATATCGCCGACCATCTATTTTCTACCTATTTGTAGATTTAGGCGAATTCTTCAGGATAGCAAAGAAAACCGGAGGAAAAGTGTGTGAATAAAAATGATCGAAATTCAGATATTGTGTAAAGAATGTAGAATTTATTGTATTCGACGAAGCAAAATCAATGTGCTTAATTGTTATTTTGGTTATTTTTTGACCTGTAGAGTTGGTACGCAATTTTATAGTGTAGCTTGGTTATACATAATACTAGCCTGATCCCAGTAAACACTGTACAAAAACTAATCTTTAAATTATACTAAAAAAAACCTCCACAAAATTACCGTTAAAAAAATTTTAAGTACCTTTATGATTTCATATTTTAAAAAAAATCAGTTCTTCAAAAACAAAAATACCAATTCATCACAGAAAATCGCACAAGATTTATTAAGTTCGTATGCTCACCATGTAAAATCAATACCTCATTTGCACAACACCATTAAACACATTAAGGAATACGATTTTTCAATCAACTACCGACAAAGTCATTATAAAAATAAAAGATACTTAACGCACTCATAAATTCAATTAAAAAACACTTTAAAAATAAGATTAAAAGTCTCAGAAAATTCCACAAACTAAAAACGATTTAAAAATAAATAAATTGTGTGATACCACCCAAGAGTCCCAATTGCTCCTAATCGTCTGGGGCCAGGACTATTACATAGCAAATATGACAATTTAAAAAAATATATTTAGCAAACCCGCGAATAATTTTTTCGCAAAAAAGTTTCCTCTAAAATTATGAAAAAAAAAAAATTCATGACCTATACTTCATCATTTAAAACAAAAATAAATAAAATACTTCTCATACGTACTAGATATTTACTAAACCTTTGATTAAAAAAAAAAAAAACATCATTCGGTTTGTATGGGTATTTTGGCTTCAAATCCAAAATTAAGTTATGTATGAAACAGGCCGCGCAGCCGTTCCTCTTAAGTGCACCACACTTGACCACACGTCCTTCAATTCATTATTTCAGTCCTTCATTCACTTGCCAGCCACTCTGTATTAAATGTTATCAAACTTCACTCATTATATTAATAAATCACAATTTAAATAATAATTTCAAACGATTGAAAGATATCCCAGCGTCGAGTGCCAATAGTTCAGATAAAATCTGGTTTCATATTAAATGATTCGACGAGATAATTACTGTAGAATGTATGCGTATTTCGTATGACGCTTTTGCTCCAATGACGCGTTTTCTTTGAATATTTATACGCTTCGGTGAAATCATTGTGCGGAAATAACTGTAATCATTTGTGTGCTTAATAGAAAGGCAATGTAGTGAAATGTGATAAAAGGTAAACGGCCGAAACAAATGGCCGAAAGGAACATTTCTGACAACTCATTGTGTGAACCTAATGCAGCCACTTGTCGTAATGATGAGATGATTAATTTAAACGTCATTAGTACGTGATTTCTATGTTCCGCAAAGTTTTGGGTGGGAATGTCTATGATTAATTTATTTTATTTTTAATAAACTAATTAAAAATTATTTTGTAATCGCCACTTTATTAATATATACATATCAACGTGTTTCGAAAGCGAAGCTTTCCTGATCAGGGCATACAGAATACTATTTTGTATGTAGCTTCTTCAGGGCAGTATAATACTGATAGTGGCGAAACCCGGTCAGCAAAAGCATATACCGAATAAAAGTTATGTAAACAAAAAATATAGTTAATGTAAATAAAGCGAAAAATAGGTTTAAAAAAATGGGATACAAGTAGACACATAATATAGTATCGTAACTGAATGGTATATTTTTTAAATTAAAGGTTTAGTTAATATCTAGTACGGATGAAAGGTATTTTATTTATAAAACATAATAAATAATTTTTTTAAAACTACAATAAACCTGGAAATAATTTTCTAAATTACCTCTAAAATTATGAAAATTGTTTTTTTTTGTTCATGGCGTATAGTTCATAATTTAAAACAAAAATTAATAAAATACCTCCCATCTGTACTAGATATTAACTAAACCTTTTATTTAAAAAAAATATGTCATTCAGTTTGGATGTGTATTTTGGCCTCAAATCCAAAACTAAGTTTTGTATGAAACATGCCCCGCAGCCGTTCCTCTTAAGCTAATAAGTCATGTGGAAAATATCCACATTTCCCGCGAGGCGGTTAATTAACATAGCCTTCCAAGGGTAAGTTAGTTCTGCACTTGGGAAAAAACAGATGCCTGTGTTGGCGGCCTCGCGTGAAATTATCGGGGACATAGAATGCTATTTCAGCCAAGATGTTCGGTCTTAATAATACAGCGTTCAAGAGTTTATAAGCCATTAGCAGTAATGCTATATACCTCCTATAACTAAGGCTGCAGATAGCATTCCCGAAATGAATGCTGTAGGAAAAAGCCATAGGTAAAAAAACGAACTCTCTCATGTAAAGGAATCGTAAAAAATCTTTTGATTTTTCTCGATCATTATAGACGGTGTCTTCTGGCCCCCACACTCGAGAATGCTACGCACTAAGCTAAAGTAATGCAGCCTTATCAGCTTAATCAACTTTAAGGTTTCTCAACTCCTTTTAATTGTGTGACAAAACACAACATTTTTGTTGCTGATTTGCAGACTTTTTTCAATGTGAGCATGCAATATTAAAGGAGTGTCAAACATAGTTCCCAAGTCCTTACAATTCGTCATGTGCTTTAGAGTCGTATCTTTCTATGAATGTATAGTCCGCAGTTGTGTACTGAAGGTAGGTCCGTCATATGACCCTCGATTGGTAGTGTTGAGGTTCTTTGTTAGGAAACACCCCACATTTCAATCGTAGGTATGAGTTTCTGGAGTCCAGTACACATTTGTAATTATACCACCCAGTTCGACTACGTTGTTGGACGGGTTAAAGGAGGGTCTTGGCGAACGGATTTGTTGATGTGAATATAGAAGAGGCAAATATTTAACAAATAGAGGTAAGACAGATAGACTGAAGCTCATTCAAAAATAGGAGTAAATGAAACAACTCTATTAAGAAAAGGACATCTACTGTGAACGAGTGTACCACTCCTTTCCGCGGAGTCAAGCAGGTTAAACAAGTATTTTGGGGCTCCAGCTCAGGTTGCCACCAATTTTTGCATCGGGCGTACTTGAGATTCAGCGTTCAGAGTCAGCAGTTGGTCACTACTAAAGAATCTGCTTTTAGTGTAAACAGTAAATCTGAAAATAGCTATTTTGTGGGACGGAGAAATTCGCTAAAAAATTCCAACCGTATGTAAACCAGTCGACAAAAATCATCGAATGAGGTCCCAGGTTGATGCGTTTGACAAGGCTGGAGATAAAACCAATACTGGGTTTATGTATTTCTCGTTGGTTTTCAGAATAAAACCAATAATAATGTGCGTGTAAGTCAGTTTTTATTACCATAAACTTACCATAAACCCCGATCGCGCTTGACATTGGGTTCAGCAATATAGTGACTGAACGGAAATATCCGTCGAGTCAAGTGCATCGCGAAGCAACCTTGGCCCAATAACTACATGTATGGGGGACGCGGTATTATAGTGGATCAAGTCAATATTTATGATAATAACACTACAATAAAACAAAATATTAATTTCTCAACAGTTGCATGTGTCGGCTTCTGTAGTGTAATGTTTACGTGATTAGCTTTGGGTCGGGAGGGTTGTGTTACGTAACCATAGAAAAAAAATCATCAATTGGATAAGTTACCACATCTTAAAATTGCAGTATTTTACAGCGGTACACAGAGAGGATAGTATAGTTGAGCAAATTATTCGTGGCGATGAATCGTCGTTATAACGGATAGGTTTGGCGATTGCGTCTGGGTCTAAGTACCCCATCACGACACAAGCAACATCTCGTCATTTCAAATATCGTCAGGTTATTCGTATCCCGGAAATATGAAATAAAACTACATAATAGTACACAACTGATGACCCTGTACAAATCGTAAGTACGCCCCATTGTAGATTTTGGCAGCCACCTCTGGTCGGGAGTCCCAAAATATCTGAAAAAACCCTTGACTCTGTGCAGAAACGGGAGGTCCATTTGATAGATTCGCCGATTTTAACAAACAGATTGCAATCTTTGGAGCACAGACGTCAGGTGGGAATGCTGTCCTTGTTTTACCGGTATTTTAATGGAAGATGCTCTGAGGAACTAGCGTCATTGATTCCTTCGGCACCGGCGCATAGTCGGGAAACACGCCAAACGCGTGCCCAACATTTGCACTCAGTCGACATTTGTCATATGAGAACGGGTCGCTTTTACGACTCGTTCCTGTGTTCAACAGCTCGGCTGTGGAACGATCTGGCAGCCTCTGTGTTTCCCACATCCTACAATATGGGTCCCTTCAAGTCCCAAGTTCACCCCTTCCTATCCTCTAAAAGACCCTCCACACAGCATCCCCAAAGATGATATAGGCCTTGAGGGAAATTATTTCCTTCAGGGTCTCCTGTGTGCAGTTACCGTAAAAAAACGTAATATTCATCTTTTGTAGTTGATTTGAGTGGGGTTGATCGAAATGTCAAATATTGCATGTTCAGCTGAAATAAAACATCACATTGTTTTTCAAAGTGTCGTTACTATGCACCGGTGTACTCATGTATATAGGTGGCCACAACAATTAGCGGTGGAAAATAATATAACGGTCATTTTCAAATCTTCAATGCACAATTCTTACCACAGCTTACCATTGGTCATAGAGAAATGCACGCGTCTGCTGGCAGGTACGTACTAGAGAAGCGAGGTACCCATTCAGTAGCACCTTGAAAATATGTCCTTTAGATTTTTTTTTATTAAAATTTATTTTTCCATAAATTTTCGTGACGCAATCTTTCTATCTTGATAGATTTGTTTATACAAAGTAATTTTTTTTAGTAAGATAATAAAACGTCAATTTTCAAATATTCAAGCACAATTATACATGCCCGAACTCCA